>JAGDFM010000363.1:0-41780 GCA_019155715.1 Phytophthora pseudosyringae
GTTTGATACTAATGCGACTGAACCAAAGACGAAAAAGCTTGCCAGCATCACCAGTCCCCGATCAGCGGCAGCAGCAACTGTGGAAATGCGAACGTCACCGTCAACTAAAGAGAAGCGTGAAAGGAGACAGAGCAGCGTGAAAAAGCCTCCGTCGACGGCTGAAACCGGTCAAAGAACTTCAAAAGCTTCTGCTGACGAGCGTATAAAGGCAGCGCCGGCATCTCCGGTAACTGAGGGGGCCCTTGATGCGAGTCTTGCTGCGTCACACAATGAAAACACTAGGCCTAACGATGGAGAAGTAAACGATGGCATTACAACCGCTTCGAGAGAAAGTGGATTAACAGCATCTGATGGCCAACTACCATCGCAGAATGCGGTCGCCACTGGAAATACTGAAGCCGAAGAATCGGCGGCACAAGATGAATTGAGTAGTTCAATGAATCCTGACAGCAGCGGATCTATCGTGAGTACTGGTGCAGAGATGACAGCATCAACTGACGAGAGAGTCTTTGGAAGAAATTATGGTCCTCTTCCGTCTGAAGGAAAGGATAGTGCTAGCAACAGCCACGATGTTAGTGCTGATGATACGTCGGAGCGAAGTTTTGCTATTCCTCGGTTTGATTCATCGATGCAGACGACAAAGGGAGGAATTGATCCCATAGCGGAAGATGCGGATGGAGCGATTTTCACGGTGTTAACAAATGTTGTCGATAAGGTTGCTGAACAAGAGGAGGGTCTCCATTCTGATGCAGCCGGCACTAGTCCTGACGATAGAAGTGTCATTGTGAGCCCGCCAGTGGACCAGGAAGATACAAGTTACGATCCTGATTCTCAAGATGGTCGTGTTCCTGAAGTTGTAAATGCCATCACAGAATTGGATGGGGGCCCTGGTAGTCTTGGTGAAGCGGAAAGAGGCCAGGAGGGCCAGACAGAGCTTTCAAAGCGTCACGACGCACATCAACCAACTATCGTGGAAGATTGCATTGTCGGCTTGGTAGATGGCGAGTTAATCCTCGACTCGGTCTCTACTGAAGAAATTTATGAGGTCGCTGATGTAGAGCAGCCTCACGCAGAGATTGATGCAGTGGAAGACAATGGAGATGGCACTCAAGAGTGCAACGATCAGAGAGCAGATGAAGTCACTCCGAGTGCTGATAGTTCATTCGGCGACACAGAAATTGACATCGAGGCAGCTGCCAATTCATCTGAACACAATTTAGATATCGAGAATGCAGAAAACTCTGTTAACGAGGCTCTAAACGAAGCAAACGACGACACATCTGCAGATGTCCACAGTTCAGGACTGCAGGAGATGATGAACGAGGAGTCAACTGAAACGAATCCGGATGAAGCAATAGAAACTCTCGAAACAGTTAAAGACCTCCAGGGAACGAGTGTTGAGGATGAATACCCTGGACCATCTCATCTGGATACAGAAGCAGTCGACCGTGTTACGGAAAGCAACACTCATTACAACGAACGCCCCACTTCAGAAGCATTAACGCCGGAAGTGCATGAATCCCCGCTCGATCCACCTGAACGTGGCCAAACGATAGCAATAAGTGATGAAGAAGCACGAGCACCCGATCAAGACGCAGAGCAACCACTTTTCTCCAACGGTGCAGATGGAGCTGTTCCTTCGGTTGAGCATGAATTGCTAGAGCAGCATCTACATGTAGAGACCGACATCTACACGTACGAAACTGGCGAATATTACGATCTGAACTATACCTCAGCTGAGAACGCAACACTTGAAGACGAAGCTGAAGAAAGTGTTTACCAACAAGGAGATAACGCGGAGCATACTCCGTTGGACCAGGAGCTTGTCGATCGAATCGAGGATCTCTTCCTTACATATGAGCAGCAGGTCCAGCAAACGGAGCCCGCAGAAGTTGAAAATACAGCGGACTACGGCGACTACTATCAAGACCCCTTCGCTCTTTCATACGAAGAGCAACGATCTTATGACGAATACACTGCCATTACCGGCGATCAACTGATCCAAGAAGTTGAGGGTTCGGATGCCCTTGCCGATGTCGAGCCGATCGAGAGCACTATCGACATTGACACTGAGGCTCAGGACTCGACACCACTTGCATGAACTCGTATCTCATCAGATTTACGAACAAATAAACCGACATGCTTGCGCTTTCTATTGATAATGCTGAAATCATGTCGATGCCTTGTGCGATCACATGCGAAACAACTCGTGCCGCAACCTGGAGAGTGTAGTAAGGAGCAATTGCCGTAAGTCGGAATTCGCCAGGCTTTCGACGTCTTCTTCGGTGAGGAATGCGATGCTGCTAAGCGTGCGATACCCGCGCCGCTCCAAGTCAACACCGAATGCAGTCAAGTCTGGGTGGCATGCAGTCATCCACTGGATCACCTCGCCCTGCTCACAGACTAATGCACGCATTCTCCTATCACTATGAATCCCCACTTCCAGACCGACTCAATCAACTCTTAACGCACCCATGCTGAAGATGCTAGCGCTCTCCTTAGCGTTCGACAAGCGTCTCCTCACCCGCGGACTCGTCGCTGCCTCCATGGCACCGCCAGCATCTTCATCCAGTCTGGCACCCGCTTTCTTCTGTTGTCGAACCTGCGGGTCGTCATCGGTCTCCACCTTGCGCTCAGGTTTCACTGGCACGGTAGCTCGAGGAGCAGCCGTCGACGGCATCGGGACGGCCTTCATCGCCTCCGTCGGAGACATCACACAGTCGCCGCTACCACCTGCCCACAATAGTGCTAACAACCTGCAACGCCTCCTCTTGAAGCGGCGATCCCCGATAAGAACAGCACCTCGTCCTGCTCTCTAATAATACAAAACCAAGCCAACACACAGCAATCCTCCCACGCCGCCAGAGCAAAAGATACCGCAGTCCCGATCCAAGCCACAAAATGAATACATCGCATTGCCGGCGACCTCGCCCGGTCCTCTCGCGCTCTATCCGCGCTTCCTAGCGGGAGGCGCTTCTGTCTCTCTTGCCCGTCTAGCTATACTAGCAGCAGCGATCGGCAGCAGAGGGTGAGCGCATTCAACACCCACCCCTCCTCGTCTCTTCTTGGTTCGCAAGGCAGTTCCGAAGCCGCCGCCACAGCCAGCGACCGACCGAACGGCCTGCCGTCCGTCGTCCGCAGTCCGTTGCCTGCTTAGATGTCGTCAAAGTCGAAGCCGATGTCGTCCTCGCCGTCGGCCTCCATGGCCATGTCCACGGCCGTCTCGTTGATGCGCGCGTTGTCCGGCAGCTCCCCGTAGGCCTTAAGGCTGCGGGCCTCGTCGGCGTTGTATTTATGAATGATGTCCACCTTGCCGTCCTGGTACTCGCGCAGACTCACGAGGATGATGTCGCCGGCGCCCACCCACACTTTCTTGCGCATCTTGCCGCGGATGTGGCCCAGGCGTGTCACGCCGTCGAAGCAGTAGGCCTCCAGGCGGCCGTTGCCCAGCATCCGCACCACCTGCGCATACTCTGCGTATAGTAACGGACCAAGTATACATGGTATACGTTAGAGTGACCCTTCCGAGCTGTATACACGACCCTAACTCGACGTCTAGCGCGAGCTAGAGCACGGGAGCTGTACTGAAAGACGTACCCTGGCCGTCCTCCTTGAACTCGAGCTCGCGCTTGTTCTCCTCGTTGTCGTTCTTTCCGCGACGGCGGTTCTTGCCTCCCTTTCCTTTGTTCTTCGGCATCTTCGCTGCTTCGCGCTCAAATCCCCGACTGAGTTGGTGGCTGCGCACGCGAGGCACTATGGGCCCTAGCCCTTCCGCGTCCTTGGCTATTAACCCAGTATCTTCTGATTCTGAAGCGTACATCCGTAATTTCACCACTTGAAATTCCTATTTCCTACCAACCCCACGTGTAATGTGTTGCTAACCATATCTGATTCCATGCCTAAAATTGCAGTTCTTCCTTGTTTGCACACATGAAGAGTGACGATCACTCTGGAAGGTGGCGCGATCCAAGCTCTTCCTGGCGCCGTTTCCCCGCCTTCCGGCGCGCTGTCTCCGTCTCCACGAACGCTGTCGCCACCGCCTGCGTCTCCTCTTTCGCATGGCGTCTCCCGCGTCGTCGTCCGCGTCGTGGCGGCATCGCGAGCCTTTGGCGTCGCGCTCGACCCCGCGGCCGCCCAACTACCCGCTGCGCCGCTGCGTGGACGCCAGCTACAGCACGTTCCGCAGCAACGCGTCGGGCCTGGCGTCGGCCTACCCCGCCCTGGGTCTGTCCACGCTGGCGGCGCGCAAGCGGCTGCTCCAGGCCATCGAGCGCAAGATCCGCGAGAAGGAGAGCTCGTCCAACCTCACGACCGAGTTCAGGGACCCGTTCTCGCTGCTGCTGGCGCTCTGCGCCTCCTTCCGGTTCGCGGACGCGGCCCGACGCTTCGCGGAGACGGAGAGGGCCCGAGGCTCGGCTGCCGCGGTCGAAGGACTCTTCCTCGTGGCCGCCGCAGCGGCCAACGTGCTGCTGAACATGACGCAGAAGCGTCGACACCACGCCGAGATGGCGGAGAGGGTTCGGGTGGCGGTGCAGCACATGCTGCGAGACGGTGAGAAGAAGAGTGCGGGCGACGAGGAGCGCGGGCCGCCCGTTTGGCTGGGCAACGGGCCGGAGCCGACGGTGCTGCTGCCCTCCAACAGCTACGTGGCGTGCTACCGAGACAGTCAGTGGCACCGACTGCCTATGAATCTTTTGGTGGAGGGGGACGTGGTCGGCCTGATGAGTGGAGATATCGCCCCGGGGGAAGTGCGCCCTGTGGAGCTGGACGGGAACGAAGAGCAGCGGGTGTATCCGAGAGGGTGCAAGTTGCCGTCCTGGACGAGGAGACACGCGAAGGACACGACGAGGTGCACAGCAACGTTTGACCCGCCCTCGCTGCTGGAGTTGTGCGGTGAAATGCGGATATTCGAGATGATGGAGACGCCAGTGGTAAGGGACATTGAAGACGCGCTGTTTCGGATTAACAGGCCCGTGACGCCGACGCAGAAACTGCAGGCGCAGGCGAGGCTGGTGGCGGCGTATATTTGCTCGTTGTATTCGGTTTTGGTGCTGATAGCCATTGGACTGCGCGTGATAGTGCAGCATCGGTCGCTGGAGACCACGCTAACGCACATTTTTCTCGGACCAATTGGAGTGTGGTTGTGTTTCGCGTCGCTCAATACGCCGTTGGTTCTTTTCGTAGCCGAGGCGGCGGCCACGGCATCCATCTTAGGATCATTTGACGAAATTTTGGCCCCCAAGGAAAACAAAGAGCTGAAGCAAGTTGCCGAACCGAGCGTGGGTGATGCCACTGCTGAGCACGTACAGAAAACGTCGCCGAAAGCGGACAAAGGAACTTCAAAGACGTCAAAAAAATATTCACGGCATCGTGATGCACATGTTTCCCGTATTGATAGCGCAATGGCTTCGATCTTGAAAACTACAGCACTTGCACCTCCGGATATCTACGATGTTGAAGATCGCGAAAAGTTGCGCTCAGAGCAGGCTCAAAAGCAGTCGGCAATCATGCGATCGCTTAAATACTTTCTAGTGGTACTCCGATTTCGAGTAATGCACTGTGATCTTGCGCATTCATCTGACCGGGGCCATCTTCCTGTGCCGTTCCGCTCCTTTCGCCTACTGGAGCGCTTGGGTAACATCACAATGCTATGCTGCTTTGACGACGATATTTTGTGCGAACAAACTCCGTCGGTGGAAGAGATTTTTCTGCTGAACGATAAACAGAACAACAATTCCACAGTTCTCGATTTGCATGCGGAGCGCAATTGCGATACAGGACTGAAATTTGAGGACCCAAAGTGGAAGCAGCACTTATCATCGCTAAAACCAATAGGATTAGCCATTATGGTGAACGATGACGAAAATCCGGCGCGACACTACGAGGAGAACATGCGCTATCTGGCGAATGAGGGGCTATGCCCAGTTGACGATGGTGACGCAAGAGACCCGTACTTGCGAAGCTGTATGCAGCGACTATCAGCTCACATTCGGATGCTACCCTTCCCGAAACACTTGCTGAATCTTTCTCGTGAAATGGGCTTTTCGGTCGCTGATGATTTGGCAATGTTCCAGAGGCGGCAGTCTATTCATATTATCTGCCCTCGGCTGGCGCACCACGAACACACGAACGACCATCACGATCAGGGCCAAGAAGATACGCGATACCGGGGCAACCTCAAGTCGCATCTCTATTCAACCGTGGTGCTTGACAAGCGCTCGCATCGTCATCAGTTACTGTCACGTGGTCACCCAACCGTCGTGTTGGCTCACTGCACTGAGTACTGGGACGGCAAGTCGATATGTCCGCTAACAAGCGAGAAGCAACGCACAATTCTCGACATGTATAACCAATGGCGAGTTGAGGATTTGGATTGTACCGCGTTTTCATATGTGCCCGTCCCTCACAAGCTCAACAGCCTCTTCAATCGTAGTGGTTCTAGCAGCAACGGAGGCAGTTTTCTGGATTCGCCGGGGGCTGGGCCAACCCGCAGTCAACACGGTCGATTGGGTGGCACGCTGCCGCCAGTGTATCTCGTTGATGATAGCGCTGCCAGCGAATTGAACTCTCCACAGTCGATTGCTGGACGAAACAGCATGCCGTTCTCTAGCAGCATGAGTGAAGATCAAGGATACGGACGGGATTACGTACGACTTAGTCATTCTGCAGGTCCGGTGTCACCTCTAGCTTCCCCAGACTCGGTGGATGAAATGTCGCTAGACCAGGAGTCTATCTCGGGGGCGCGAGCAGCCAAATCTATGGGGGCTCCTCCAAGCGGACAAATCACTCCACCTTTTAAACGACGTGGAAATTTGACCATGAGCGATATTGAGTCGTCCGTGGGGCTGCACCCATCCGAAACCAGCTCTGTTGAGAAGGATTCTATGCTCTGGCGCATCCAGGATGACCAAATATTTTTGGGTATGGTTGCTACTGGTGTCCAGCCGAAGCAGCATACCCCTGACTTTATCGAAGACTTAAATGCGTGTGGTATTCGCTTCGTGTACTTCTCCCCACGCAATATGCGCAGGAGCAAACTACTCGCCGAAAAAATGGGAATCGAGACGGATTGGAATTGTGCTATATCGCTGCGCCCACTAGATAGTGACGGCCCAGATCCTCATCGCATGACGTCAAATTACTCGGATTGGGACGTGAAGGCTCGGTTGCCGCATGGTGTTGAGGCTATCAAGCGGCACCTAGCCGAGGTGGATAACGTCCCGTTGTTGGTATCGCTTTATACGGATAGCACACCCGAAACCATCAGTGAGATGATTTCGATCTTTCAAGAAAACGATGAAGTGGTAATGGGCGTTGGTTCATCACTGAAGGAAAGCAATGCGCCACTCTTCTCGAAGGCAGACTTGGCAGTGGCGCTACAGGGTGGTGTACATGCATTCTTTGATAAGTCGATTCCACATGGGAAAGAGCTTCCTATATTCTCTGACGAGGATGTTCAGTTTAGTCACATTCTAAACACCCTGGCTTGTGCCTTCCGCCTCAAGAGTGCTCCAGATGACCAAGAAAAACAAAGCTCCAATTCCACTGACAGCAAGGACGATGCCACCACGGGCGGGACTGCCAGCGTCGCCCATCTAATCGAGCTCATCCGACTGGGACGACGTATGCTCACCAACTTCCATCAGATGAACACGTTCATCTTCGTATCCCAGCTTTTCATCGCCACGATCATTCTCGCCTCCTACGCTGTACCATTCCCACATGTACCGCAGCTGACTTGCGCCTCCATTTATTGGTTACTATGGGTTTTGGTGCCTGCCCTCAGTCTGGCAATGCTTGCGTCAGCCAGCGAGAAGGGCATCATGAAAAAGACCCCTCGCAAGAACGAAGAGTTTGAGATGGAAGAGGATCTGTCACGATTGGTAGCTTATTTTGTTGGACGGCATGTTCCTTCGGTGTTGTTATCTATTGCCGTGTTCGAATGCTTGCTTGGGTTTTCGCTGCAAGCGTCGAACGTTGCGGATCCGAATGCTTTTGGAATCGGGAAGTTTCATGGATTCCGATGGACAGATTTCGTGCTAGACAATAAATTAGTGACCCTGAGACCACGCCCAGCAGTTGTCGCGGCTGCAGTGGATCGCGCTGAAGCCGGTATGCTGCTGATTATTGGTATATGTATCGTGACCTCGTCGTGTGGGTACCTGTATCGATGCGAGAGTATATTTAAGCTATCCCCATTCCGAAACATCATGTGGGTGACGACGGCATGTGCACTGTTGTGCTTGCAGTTTTTCCTCAGCATGCTCCGTGCAGGAATCGTTGGTGCAGATGGAGTCACTCTTTGGCATTTCGTGAGCCAGTCAGTCCCTTGGGCTTTCTGGGTCGTTACTTTGGGTGTGTGGCCGCTGGTAATCATGGGCATTGACGAAGCAATCAAGACGCATGACAAACGGCACCTTGTGCGCTACAACAAGTTCCTCCGGATGCAGTTTGACACGCGCCTTGGTATGTGGAGTCCCAAGTAAATCGTTGCTTGCGTGCAGTACGATAAGGACACGTGAACAATTGATGGCAGCTGCTACATGCATTTGCATAAATATTTGAACGAGGTGGACTCTCCTTTATCGCAGCCAAGTCACTCCTCTAAGCTTCGAATGTACGTTCGTGCATTCTGATGTTGCAAAATATGCAATCGGTCTGCAGTCACACATTTCCATCATCGTTTTCGTGGGAATATTTGCAAGTGGATCAAGTACTGTGGTCGTGTCAGGCGAGAATTCCCTTGTGTACCAGCACATCCAATAAAAAGAGCTCATCGAGACATGTTGAAATCCCCGTTATGAGGGTTCCAAACGTCAAGCCCACCGAAACCGGTGCAACAAATATATGGAAGGTTGGATGCTGACGAATGCTGTCATGTCTAACATCTTCTCGAACAGGCATGGTGGCTATGATCAGGTGTTTCAACCGAGGAGCCCAGTCAAGTGACGGCAGCTGGAGCAAGGACAACCGGGCGAATGTCAACTGGGCACACCTGTGAGCGTGGTATTATGTGAACAGCAAATTACACCGTAGGCAGTTGTGGCGTTGCTAAAGAGATCGTCTGGGAGCTGAAGCAAATTATGACCCCCTCGCTTTCCCTCGACGTGTCTGGATGATGCAACAAGTGCATGAATTCAGACCATACGATAATAGGCGCTGTCAGCTCGAGCTCACACAGCTTGATTCTGGATCAGGAGGCGTGCTTGTGAACATGTAGACGAGTTCTATACTCGAAAGTACAAGCAGCGAGTTGCTACTACGTAGTATCTTACATGGACTCAAGATATCGACACTTGCGAAGTGTTTCTGATAGGCTCGATAAGCTGTCGACTTAGCATCTCGATTGGCTTCAACTCGTCGGAGGCTATCCAAGTTCTTCGACTTGCCTGTAGACATCTACAGGGTGATCCACACATCGCTCTATGGGCGCGGTTGACGTCGACTACGGTAATACGCAGTGCTCTAGTCGCCTCAAACGAAGAAATACGACGAGTATGCAGACGAGAACACCAGCTGAACCATTCTTTTGCTGCTTTTCGGATTGGAAATCTGAGCGAGCTGGTCTCTTCCAGTAGATATACTAATCGCAGCACCAACACTCGATTACGCTAATTCGTTCGTCTTGTATTCTTGCCACGGTGCACGAATAGTTGTGGGACAGCAGCTATTCCTCCGCTCGATGTTCTGCTAACTCTGGTGAACAAATGGACACGCAATGATGCAGTTTAGTCGACTAAAACTCTGTGAGGAATTTATGTACACCCCACAGGGTTCCACAAGCTTTCGTTAAGGGGTTAAGTGGAGTAGGGATGCATGACTCTCACATGTGTAGCGCGTCCTATTCTGCTCCTACTTGGCCAGTTGTTCAACCTCCAGGCTCGCCAGGATGAAGGCCCCTTCTCCCAGCGCGTGGTTGTGCACGATCGGTCTGCCGACATAGTACTCGTACGTCGCCGTCGAGTTGAGGCTGCACACCGCCACCGTGCCGTTCCAACCCAGCGTGCCGTTGTGGTAGTCGATCAGGAAGGCGCCGCTGCTTACAGTGTAGTTGTAGGCCTTCATCGCCGTGGTCCGCAGCTCGATAGCGTCGTCCTTGAGCAGGCCGAGGCGCAGGCCCTTGAGAATGGAAAAGGTGTAGAGCATCGTGGACGAGCTCTCGAGGAAGTTGCCCTGCTTGGCATCGAACGTAGGGAGCTGCCACCACACGCCCGTGTCCTTGTCCGCGTAAGTGGCGATGCTCTTGCACAACTGCGAGAACTGGAGCTTGATAGCGGAGGTCAGACGCACACAAGCGGTGCTGGACCCGCCGTGACAGTCCCCGAGCTTCTCCCAGGCATTGACAAGACCAGCGAGGTACCAGCCCAGCGACCTGCCCCAGACGTAGGGGCTGGCACCGGTGACCTTGTTGGCCCACACGGCCGTCTTAGAGGCGTCGTAGCCGTGGACGACGAGCGCGGTGGACTTGTCGTACGTGTTCAGGTGGAGCAACTCGATCTGTAGCAGCATGTCCTCGTACGACCAGCCCGGTGCGGCGGCCATGTAGGGCAGGAAGGAGACCGCTCCATCCAGGTACGACCAGTACGGGTAGACGTAGTACCAGAACCCATTGTACTGGTTGCGGTTCTGCAGGGTCAGGGAGTTGTTAAGCAGCGTGAGTGTCTCCGTCTCGGCCGTCGTGAGCGTGCCCTCGGTAGTGTTGATATCCAGGAGGGCCTGGCCGATGGTGAGTCGGTCCAGGGGCATCTTTGCCGCGGCCTCGGGGCTCTTGAAGGACGGCGAGATGGACGTGACGACCGCGTCTGCGTATTCCGTGAAGGTGGCGATGCGCTCCGCGTCGCCGCTCTTGCTGTACGTGTGGAGCCACGACTGGATCGCGAGGGTGAAGACACCCGACTCGAGGGTGCTGGTCACGGCACCCGATGAGACCACGCCCTGCTTGCGGCTAATGACGCTCTCGATCATTCGTGTCGAGTACGGGAGGCCGTCGGCTGCGGACGCGACAGAAACAACGGCGGCTGCGACCACGGGGAGTAGAAAGCTCCGCATGGTGCTGCTGGCAGTGGGTTGAGCGACTTGAAGCCAAACCAATGACCCTGACTCACGGCGGTCTGTTGTGGAAGTGGTTGACGGTTGCTGGCAAGACGATGGCTGTGGCTCAATTGCGCTGTGATTATTCTACGCTCGTACAGTGTACGGTACGCGTTGGGGCACGATGTCGTACTCTTGTAGGAGCTGAAGCGAGATGTGTTGCTGCCAATCCACCAAGTGGCATCGCACTGTACGTTATCATAGCCATCTCGCAGTGTTCTGCCTTCGCTGTAAAAGGTTTTGAGCTAGGGATGAAGTCAAAAGCCGAGCGTGGGTTCTATTATATATTGCTAGTGCCCCCCTCCAAGTTTATCTGCATCGCTTGGGCAACACTTGTTTCTCCCAAAGCTTCTGCTGGAATGCTTGCTTCGTTTCGCATATGCTTTTTTATGAGGAAAGGACGGAGAGATACCCGGCTCAGAGCCGTAATGCCTGCCAACAAACCAATGCTTTAATTTTGTTGGTCACCTTGCAGCCGCTGCTGTGCTCGGATCCTGGATACGCCTCCGATCGTCTTTTTCGCTTGTAAGAGTCTTCTTGCCTTGCACGGCTTGACCCATTCTGACGACATCCACTGCGTCAACTGTTACAGTGCAGTGTTCTGTGTAGTTTGAAAATGCCCTCTCCAAAGAAACCGGATCAAGTGAAGATAATTTACAATGCCAAGACAGAACGAGTCAAATATCCACGTCACGTTAGTTGAAACTTTTGATTCATTGTGCTTTAGTATTAACTACAGTCCGTGAGGAAAAGCAGCATGCATATCCAGGATACAGGTAGCTGATAAGTTCATTCCTTTCTATCTTGGATGGAGTCGCACGGCCAAGATGGATCTGATTTTTCCGCAGCTTGACGTAGTTCGTATCTCCATGGCATGAAAGCACTTGCAACTGCGTGTACCTACCTTTCCACTTGGAATTGGCCAAACGGTTTGCTTTCGTTTGCCTCGCTGGAACACCTGCTACCCTTACCACCCACTTCACTGGTTAGATAAGAACAGCCGTCTGACGTCAATGCGCGTACGTGACTTTGAATCTGATCACCCCCGCAACTGCTACAGTGGCGAATCGCAACCAGCCCAGCCTTGCTGAAACGATAAGCTCGTGAGCAACTCCAGGTATGGAATATCGGATAGATTCCAGCTCGTCTAACACCACAAATCTCTATTGCAGTTCGGTGCTTCTTCAAAATTCGCCCCTGCTTTTATTAACTGCAGCCTAGCCATTTTTCAAAAACGGGATCGCATTTTTGCCCAACACCCTCTTGAATCTGGTAGCGTCGTAGCTTAATGTAGTTGCCATCGCCGTAGCATGAGAGCACTTGCATCCGCGTGTTGTAGCAGATGCCTATGCCCCCGCCGGGAATCTCACACTGAGCAAACGGTTTACTGTCGCACATTTCGATCGATTGCTTGGTAGGTGCACCAGGGACAACCAGTAAGTCGGAAGGCATCTTCTGGCAGACACTGGTAGTGAACCTGTCAAACGTTTCCCGAGTACCGGCATTGCCCAGAAAAGGCTCACCAGTGAAACAAGTTGCCGCTGGGATACTTGAACGAGCGTTTTCGACGCAGTAGCTGTCCGTCAGGTCACACGTTCCTCGGAACCCGTTGCAACACAGCTGGATTGGTCTCGAAAGCGAGAAATCTGAGAGAGACTTCAAAGATCCCAGGTCTGGTATCTGCTCCAGCCGAGGCATCAATGTTAAAACAAGACTTTGCAACCGAGGAACGCGGTCAAAGGGCGGGAGCTCCCGGACCTCAAGTAACCAGGCAAGCGTCAAACTCTGGAGATTCGGGACACCGCTTAGATAAGGGAAACGCTCGAGATGTGGATGACCCCCTACGTGAACTGTGGATAGCCACGGCATAGCACTGAAGAGGTCTTCGGGTAATGAAAGCAGGTTCTGACTGCCCAGTTTCCCTTCCAAATGGCTACATCGTTCATGGTCATTCGAAAACGTGTTAGAATTGTGTCTGGTGTCGTACTAGAAGCGCCAAATGTCACTGCAACACTTGTAACACTTACAGAGTTTGAAGATACTTGAATTCTTTGGCCCATGGCGGTATGCTCTGAGTGCCGGTGTAGATTAGCTCCCTATGCGCGACGGGTAGACAATAGTTAGAACTTATTGACATCGTAGACTACAGCACAACGCCTTCGGCCTTACAGAGATGAAAGGTAGCGACATTCTCGTAGCTCGTCCGGTAGCGTGGGCAGTTGTCGATTTATTAACAGAAGGGACCTGAGTTCCCCTGAGATCGCTAGTGTTTGGACCGTACTGTAGACGTCGATAGGCTGGATCCACTCCTCGTAGGTTTTTGGTGCTGAGTCCACATCAATTAAAATTCGACACGGACATGCTTTTCCGACGAATTTCCAGCGGTAGGCGTAGACGACACATTGGGGGTATTGAGAGCAGTGCGCGTGGGATTCTGTGATCGCTTGGTTAGTGAAGATCCAAACCACGATACTAAATGCGATGAACAACACTGCAAACACTCTTGGGACCGGTCTCTGGACGTTTCTTGGTGGTCTAGTTCTTTGTGCCACAACAGCTTGTGCACGGCGCAGGCGGGCTACAACGAGGACGTCTCCAATGCGCTTGAGGCGATAGCAAAATGACAGGTTGATGCCGACGTGCACGACAAAATCGAGATGAGATCGGATTCGAAGCGAGTCGAATGACAAGCGAAACAGAGCGATCTCGGATGGATCAGCGAATACTCTTGCCGAGCGCTCAAAGCTGCCGATGGGAAGCATTTCTAGATACGTGGCGAAGACAGCATCATCAAACTGGAAGTTGTAGTAGCAGTACGCGAGCACGAGGATGGGGAAAATGATAGCAGCAAATAAATCAAAGCTAGAGAGAGAAAAAAAAATCAGCACAGTCAAACACATGAAAGGTAAGAAGACGTAACTCAATGCAGCACTCACACGGAACCAGCGATAACCTCGCCCATCGCGGTGAATTTGCCGACTAGTATCTTGGTCGCTCCCGCTAGAGAGCCCACCGAAATAAAAGCAGTGTAGCCGTACACAAGAGCCGCAGGATTACCAGTCTCTAAGAGGTCGAGCAGTATGGTCATCTGCATAGTCAAGTTGACGGCTTTCAAGCACACATTCTATCAACACCACAGTTAGTATGAATCAAACTACTCGAGATTGGGTCAACACTATACTCAACATCAAGCGTACCCATAACTTCCGCTTGCTTCCACGGAATGAAGTATACTCCGTGTACTGAGCTTTGCAGCGAACGCTTGCTGTACGCATCCACGAGTCGGTCGCAGAGTCCGCACATTGCTCTTCTTCACGTCGAAGCTGCAGCTGAATGATGGTATTACGCCAGCGCAGCATTTTTACGATGACGTACAGATAGCAAACGTTCACGAACACAAGACCGGCTGCTCCAATCTTGACCATGACAGGATCGGTATCGATAATCAACCAAAACTGGTTATTATCGTAAGTAGTAGTGCCCATCAACCAGTTTGCAGCTTCATTAGGTACTAACGTCACACCGATCAACCAGCTTGTCCAGAGAAAGCACGCTGCAAGCGTGACCAGCATCGGTATTCCCGGGACTCCAAAAGCTTCTCGAAAGGTGAGAGTCAAAAACTGTTTGCCCTCGCTTGCTTTCTCCATTTCTCTGATCAGCGACGCTGCTGGAAGAACTTGGTTGCTACTCATCCCTGATACAATAACCGACCGGATGCTCGCTCGTTGACTCTTCTTCACTGACCCGTTTTGAATCGTCAGATGGCCACTACGCTCATTACCAGGGCCAACCAAGACGGCATTGGACGGTTTGACCGACTTCTTTGCCATCAGCGTGTCGTGTTCACCGACTCGGAGCTTGTCTTTCCTTGTCGACCTTCGTCACCAGCATATGAGGAGAGGCTCAATGGTCTAAATCGCGCCCCAGAATAGGCAGCAGTTTGGCCAGCGCGCCAACCAATTCCATTTTTGGCCTTGTTCATTCCTACCTGCGCCTCGAAATGCGCGTTAGAACAGGAAATTTACCGCGTGAAGTGATTCATTACGGCGGTGTGGCCATGAAGGAAAGTTGACAACGAGGTCAACTTTATCCTGGGAAGACAGCTAGAAGAGCTGTATGGATAGCCCCACAAGATTTATTCGTCCAAACGGTTGCTTGTACCCCAGTAACCTTTCGCGCGTGTGCCTTTAGTGCTCAGAACTAATACATCAATAAAAAGGTGTGCACAAAACTGTGAAGTGCTTACCAAAATGCACGAAACTGGCACGGTACCTTACTGGTATTGTTGGTCAACTTTGGAGCCGAAGCCGCTACACGATCCTAATATTTAAATTTATCACATCCTCACTTCGACCTTCTTCTTACACAGCTTTTGCCGGAGTGGGTGTAGCAGTGCTCGGACAATACAGTATCATATTTAACTGACCTGCACCGATCAAGCATAATAGTTAACGGCGTATGCTGACGAAGAATAGTTAATTATTGGCAAAATGGCAACGTATTGCTTGTACTTACAACTAGCTGCCCCAGCTTGAAGAACACCTTCACATCTGCTGTTGTACATCAAAAACAGTGCCGACGTCCCAGTAGCTTCGGTTCGTGCGCAAGAAGAGTAGCATCTCCACGTTAATCAGTAGCAGCGACGCTCGCTGCGGTGTCACCACCAGTTTCGCCTGCGAGAACAGCCGCTCACAGCGGTTGCTCATCGGAGGCAGATGGAGCAGCAGCTCCGAGTACAGCGGCGACGTCAGAGCGGTTGCCGCCTTCTTCCTCGCTCGCAGGATAGCCGTGGCAAAGTCCTCTTCTTGCTGTTGATGTGCTTCTTCGTTGCCTCTCTTGCGCTTCGAACCCGAGACCACCACCGCCTTATCGAACTTTTTAATAGACTCGCGCTGAGCGGCAGTCAACCGATCGCCATTGATAGTCTGCCAGCGAATAGTACATCCAATTAGTACTAGAATATCAAGCACGTAACGGCAGAGTACTATACCTTGACTGCTGCTGCTTCAAACACCGGCGAGTGCACGACATTCGCAGTTGCCTTGAGATAAGGCCTCATGGATTTAAACCGCTCCATCACGGAGTCAAACAGCGCACGCACGTCCGCGAGCGACAAATCCTCCGCTTGCAGCTTGACAGTCACGCTGTTGAAAACCCGGAGGTCTGTGAGGAGGGCCTCAATCCGACGGTGCATTGCTGCCTTGGGGATATGGTCAAACATCGGCTCCACGTTCTTTGCAGCATCACGAATGCGCACGTACCGAGCGATCAAAGTGTAGACCGAGCTCCAGCGCGTCACGTTGGCGCCAACTCCGTGTGCTGCCGCAGGGCAGCGCGGTTGTTGACCGTGCGTAGTGCCAGCATCAAGGCGCTCACTGCGTCCACTGCCTCCGTGTGCGTTTCGAGAAACCCGTTGACAGCCAAATTGAACCGGTGCGAGGCACAGCCAATCAGAGGAACCCCCAGTCGTGTTGCGGCCGCGCGGTTGGTGGCACAATTGTCGCCAATCCGAAACGTCAAGGCTGTCGCTGATTGGCCAAAAAGGGCGGCGATTTTTTTCATGAACTCGCGGTGCGATTGGGTGGTCTAGTCTCCTTTCTCCATCGGCGCGATCGCCAAGAGCGACTGCTTCAATTCGCCGTCAGCCCAATAGACAGCAAAGAGCGCTACGTAGTGCTCAAGATGGTAGGTCCACCCATCGAACATGATGCCGTAAGGCCCGGAAATTTCCGCGGAGATCTTGCGCTCTACTGCCACGACCGTGGCAGCGAGGTGGGCCTGGAGAGTCTTCGAGCAAACAGGCTTGAGCTTGGATATAGCTCTCGTGAGTGGATCGTCGACCTCAGACAGAGGCACGTTTCCACTCCATCCAGCGGTACATGTTGGCTGCCTCTGGGCTAACGATCCCGTGCACCGAAAGCGACCCCGCCTGTCTGCTCTGGTGGACCTCGAAGTCCCGCTTGTAATCAGGATGCTTATCCCTCAAGTAGCTCACAAAATTGGCGTAGCCACTCGAAGGAAGCTGCTTGCGCCGCGTTCCGCAGTAGTTGCAGACGAAGTGGTGGTCCTTGTCGGCAGCGAAAAAAGAGCGGCACAGGTCGCGGTTGTTGCTGGTAGTGGTGGCCATTGGTGCGTCAGAGGAGGATTGCAAATGTACAGCGAAGCTTACCGCAAGACGAGCAATTTCTGGGCCCTCTGGTTGTCCACCAAACACAGTTCAGGCTCGGTCCATGTGACTGAACCGATTCAAATCCGCAAAATATATATTGGTTCGAATTGCAATAATACTTTGTGGTATTATTTTCCAGTAGTTAATTATTTGTAAGCATCATTAGCATTACTATTGATATTTAATAAACACAATTTGAGCACTGGGCTGTAGTACCTTGCCAGGAGAGCAGCAACAGCGTTGCGGAGCCATATCGGCTCCAAAGTAGACAAACAGTACCAGTCAGGTGCCGTGCCAGTTTCATGCATTTTGGCAAGCACTTCACAGTTTTGTACACACCTTTTTACTGATGTGTATAATGACTGCATGTGTGATAGGAATCAGATCACAATACTTTACGCATTTTGATTGGCTGAATTAGTATGGATACATGTCGACGCTGTACACTATGAATGCACTACGTCTTGCTCAGTCTCTCTGTTGCAATCTACGATATTGGCACAGCCGGTTGTGCACGACAGGTCCTCCGGTCTCTTTGGTTTCGTAGAGTAAAGCTGTGACAGCGCCGTTACGAGGACGGTGTTGAACATTTTGTCAGCCGCGGGTACTTGTAGTGCAGAGATCCTGGTCACTCCGGCGGGCTAGACTCCAGCTTCTTCTACGAGCCGCTCCATGTACTCCATCACAATGCTATCACGTGAGTGACGCATTCGGTGCTCTGGCTTTATCTCGTGCTGCTTGCTAAGTAGTCTGTATGGTCGGATTTCAATGTCCTTATCGCCCAAGAACCACAGGTTCCATATCTCCTTCACATTCGCTCTCGCCGGAAATTCCCAACCTTTAGGGACGGCATGGCAGATCTGACCGTCTCTCCACATCCACGAACGTCATACGGGTTGCTGCTCCCCACAAGAGTTGGTGACGGCAGTGATGGTAGTTTCGTTGGGTAATTGAATGGCGCTCAAAGCTCTTCGAAACTCCGTGACCATGTTTGTTCGCAGGTCAGCGATTCTCACGTCAATGTCGCGGATCGAAACAGGAGCGACCCCATTAACCACAAAGATTTGACGCAGCTCACTGACCACCTTTACTGCGACATCGCTGGGTAGATTGACTTCCATGCCTGTCTTCAGCTGATCGATCTCTTTGTGAAGATTGGTGACCTCTTCTCGCAGTTTATTCACCTGCTTTGCAACGGCGAGATGCCCAGGTATGCCAGTTGCTTTCAAATTACACACAGGAGATACACCAATCGCCAGGACTGTCGCACCATGCTGCTGCTGAAGAAGTGCTTTTGCTGTAAACACTCTCGCTTTAAATACCGGGTGGTTTGGGCTCAGTGTATCCTCAGATACTGCTCGTGATGAATACACTCCGCGACACAATTGATCACCCACCGACGTTTGTTTGGGACTGGAGGTCCGTCAATATTTGGAGTTAGCGGCCGCTATTTAGATATGTACATGCTGTCATTGGTAGAAATGCAAGACTGGTGCTAACGAGCGCAATTTCGCACGTCGTAGGGGACCTCCCATACAACTTTCCATTTTCACTGTCGCGACACAATATATCGCCCACCCAACACATACGAAAGCCAAGTATAATAGAATGATGGTCAAGTCAATAGTGTGTCTTGTTACCCTTCTTGTCCACCACTTCCACGCATCGGCGAGGCATTGACTCTATGAGTGACTGTAGCAAGGCTTGTGGAATTTCATCCCAAGCCTTAAATAGTGCAGCCTTCAATTTAGGCACGCTATCGAACTGCTTTCCATTAGCGTAAACCTTTCTACTCATGATCGACCATAAATTCTCTATGGGATTTAGGTCAGGGGACTTGGACGGCCAATCGAGAACGGCAACTTCCTGCTCGCTGAAGAACTCCTTGGAGCGGTGGGAGACGTGAATGCTTGCATTATCTTGCTGGTAGATAAAGTCGGTCCCGTAGTTGAGATGGGCAATGGGGAGGAGATACTCGGACATAGTGTAGACATAATCGTCCGAGTTCTGCCTCCCCGTAAGCACTACAAGCGGCGACTTGCCGCAGCTGCTAAAAGCCGCCCAGACCATTACAGAGCCACCACCAGCCTGGCGCCGCTTCGTGTAGCGTGGAGGCTTGCGCAAGTCGCGCCAGTAATGTTGAAAGCCGTCGGGTCCGTCTAGGTTCCACTTCTTTTCATCGGAGATGATAATGGATTCCCAGACAGACCCGGCGGCTTTCCTCACCAGCATGGCTGCTACCCACGCCTTGCGAGCAAGCATGTCATCCGCCTTCAGAGGCAGCGTGTTCACCATCTTGGTGTACGCCAACCAATCCACCCTTGCAAGGGTGCGCTGGATGGTGCGCACCGAGACGGAGAGCTCAAGCTCTGCCTTCAGCTTGGAGGTGGAGAGCTCGCCTTTCGCGGCGGTTCGCACGAGGCGCCGGGTCGCGCGGTCAGTCAGGGCTGGGGCTCGTCCGGATTGCTTGGTCTGGGCGGATGGGCGAGCAGGGCCCACGACGCGCCTTACGGTCTGCGGGCAGCGCCCAGTCCTTTGCGCGATTGCACGAGCGCTCAGGCCGGCCTCGTGGAGGCCTTCAATCTTGCCGCGCTCACGGTCGGTTAGGCGGGGTTTCTTGGTGGGCGGGGGCTTCTTTCTTGACGGCATCTTCGAGAATGAGTCCCTCGCCAACAGCTCGCAGCGCCACTTGAGTGTAGGTTGCGTCACACGTGCCATTCATTTCCCTATCTGACCATCATTCTATTATACTTGGCTTTCGTATGTGTTGGGTGGGTGATATATTGTGTCGCGACAGTGAAAATGGAAAGTTGTATGGGAGGTCCCCTACGACGTGCGAAATTGCGCCAATCTTGAATTTCTACCAATGACAGCATACACATATCTAAATAGCGGCCGCTAACTCCAAATATTGACGGAGCTACAGTCCCAAACGTCGGTGGGTGATCAATTGTGTCGTGGAGTGTAATTGACGCCAATAGAAATGGAAAAGCTGACTGAACTCCACATGGGTAGTTAGAGAACCCGCTCACAATTTCATCCCAGTACTCGGTCGTCATATCGCTAACTATCGCAGGCGGAAAGTGCGGTGGCAGCACACCGAAACGCTCAGAATTGAACGGCAACTTAGCAATCATCCTCCCACATAGCTGGTCTGCTCCTTCTCCAGAATGAATGTACCGGTCCTTTAGTTTTCCGAGGCTCTGGCCCATACGCAGGTAAACAGACACGGAGATGGGGCCGTTTACTTGCCCAAGAGCATACGAGCTACTACCCTTACGCAGACTGTGAGTGCCGATGTCTTCCACGACGCAGCTCATTATGCACATCTCCTCCTCGCTCAATTCGCAAATAACACGGCGTAACATGCGCCCAAATCGATTCTTGTTGTCACTTCCAATGAAAAGCTGTTGCTTGCCATCGATAGAGCGTTCAGGACAGGAAAGGAGATGCACAGCGAGAGCTACTATTGCGCATTGCGATGGCGCGTACGGGTTCGCGTACACATGCTTGCCGAACTTGTCAGTACCAGTCTGATCGCCCTTGTGCCCTTGCTCTTCTATAACGAGGCAATTGTCAGTCCACTCAATGTGCTGTAACATGATGGTATCGATGGAGCCCGAGCGGCTCATCAAATTCCACATTAGCACGAAAAAGCTCCATCCAAACAACACTGTAGGCCAGGTCTGGCCCTTTTTCTCTGGATGAATTGTCATCAGCTTCAATGCAAGGAGCTCGAATCCGCTGCTGTGAGTTGGCGCTTTCCCTCGTTGATTTCTTATCAATCCACGCTTCTTCAAACTATTTATGAGCTTTTCCTTCCAGGACGCGACGCAGCTCTGTGTCGAGTTGCGGGTCGAGCTCGAGAAGTTTGGCGCGATACACGTCAACAAGTGCGCTGCTGTAGCCTCATATGCACGATACTGAGAGCGGGACACGTGGAGAGTCCTTCGCTTTCACATTATCGTGATCACACGCGTGGGCGGGACCGCAGATATGGCCGAAAAACGAGAGAATAGCGTCTTTGGGGAGAGGGACGCGCATCTGTTTGATGTCGGCGTCGATAGTGTCGGGATAGTGTAAAGCAAGCCACGCCGTCATAATGTTTATTTTCGACAGATATGTGCGCTTGGTACTCGTGTTCGTCCGCTTGGACTGAAGCGACTGCGCCACAGCAGCTCTATTGGTTGAATCCTCGAGATCTCTCTTTCGGCCGCGCGGCACATTGCACTCTGATTATCTATGATGAAAGGTCGCTAGAAGGTGTGATAAGATCACTGCCACACATACCGTAAATCTGTCACATTAAGTTCGCACCATACTGCGCCAAAGTCTATTTGCTAGATTCGCATTCGCATTTCTGGCAACTGTGATAAACTACTGTACCAGAACCTCATGGCAATATCATAGATGCCGCTGATGTGTTATTTTTGAGCACTAAAGGCACAAGCGTCATCTCCGTTTTTTTTTTAACGGATTTACAGCGCTGTCCGCAAACCGGAGCGCAATTAGAAGCTATTGACTGATGTTACTGAAATACCATTTTTCTGCCGCATGTTATCTTTGTTTCTGTTAGGGAGCAAATCCCAATTTTGCTTGTATGGGCCAGCATGGGTTGCGAGAGGTTATCTGTTATTGCGTGTCCAAAGAAATATCTTGAAATTTGAGTATAAATAATATTTATGAGTCCATTCCAAACCAAATGATCGTTACCTATGTCTCAAATTGGAGTTGTGCACACCATTGAAAAGCGAAGCGTCTGGACTACACGATAGAGTCCTTGCTTGCAAGAAAACCTGGGTCGAACAAAGTTAAGGCGGCTTGAAAAAATTATCTCCTTGCTGGAGGCAAGTGGTCTATTTTTTTTTCGGCCAGCATGATCTACATGCAATTATGAATCGAATAACGTCTTCTAGAATCCCTAAAAATGTTCAGAACTGCTTGAAAAAGGCAAGTGAAAGTCTGCCTTCGTTAACGGTCATTTTGAATTGAATTTTGGTTCCATGCCGTTTTCTCGCTTCCCGTTTAGATACGAAAAATCGATGGCGCGACTTCAAAACCCTTTAGTAAAAACTCAAAAACAGCTTAACGATCATTCCGTTTAAAATGGACTCATTAGTCCAATCGGATTTGATAGGCAGCGTTGCCATAGTAAAATCCTCGGCTCATAACCGAGAGGATGGTGGTTCGATTCCGCCTGGCAGCATCAACTCAACTCATCACCAGTGTGCTGACTTTCAACAAGATCATTCTGCGGCCATCACAGAACTGCGCAAGCAACCGACGGCTGCCACCGGGTGAACTGATTGACCGCCAGTATGCTCAGTACCATGCGTCGGGCTTCCTTCTGGAAACGGTTTGAGGTTGTGAAATCTCCAAAGCCTGACATCACAGCGGGCCCAGGCATCTAGAGGGATATCGTATCAATGTAGATAGAAAGAAAAACAACAATAAGAAAGCAGAAACAAACAACGCGACTTAGAATGGAAATGTGGTTCGAAACCGTATCAATTTGTCTATCTAAATAATTGCTTCCATGACCACGTCGCATTGTAGAGTTCTTTCAGCTGGTAGAACTGAAAGCGCTGCTTTCGCCGAAGCTACCACCTTTGCCTTCTTGATCTTGGACACCTTCTTCGTCTTGGGTACCCTCTTCTTGGGCTTGGGTCGTTTTGTTTTGGGCTTCGTGGGTGGTCTTGTGATCGCATCGAGCACTTCACGAATAAGTAGACGACCTGAAACTGTTGCTGTCTTCCGCACACGCTTCTTGGATGGTGGCAACACCAGCACCTCTTTCTCCACTGTATCCTTGATACGAATCCACGAAGTTAGCTTGGTCGTCTCCGGGGCATCATTGCGGATGAAGTTGTCAATGCAGGCATCCATCCGAGGCTTCGAAGGTGGGAAGAGGCCGTATCCAGCAAACCCCGCCTTGGTATTATCACCCATCTTGCACGCCAGCCACCCAGCGTTTGCCATGTTGATAGCTTCCGTTTTGTCCACAGAGTTGCAGCCAGTCTCACGCACGTAGATCTCAGTGTGGCAACGTAACTTGGCTTTGAACGACGAAAACTCTGCAATATCAAGCGACTGTAACAAGTAGCACTAGACGGATAAAAAAGCAGGATAACGCCAAGTCGTTCCGCCTCGATGACGATTTCCAGCGAATAGTGAGAGGAACACCCGTCCATGATTAACAGCAGACGTCGCTGGACTCGGTCCGGAACGTTCACCACGAAGAAGTGCAGCCACAAGCTGAACAGAATCCCATTCATAAACCCGAAGCTCGACGTAGTCACCGCGGCGCTTGGCATTGCACAGCCGTACAGTACTTTAATCTTGACCGTTGAGCCTGGCAGAACGTACACAGGTGGCACCATGGACCCCGAGGCGCCGCCGCATGCTAAGTTAAGATGGAAGTTGACTGCGACTTCTTGGTGCCAAACATTTGTTGACCCTCGGACAGCGACGACGCGCTTGGACCCCTTGTTTGTTTGAAATGCCGTCTCATCCATGTTAATGCGCCTAGCTGGTTCTCGATCACGGTCTTGACCAGTGCGTTGAACAGCAACACTACGTCGTCCATGCTCACGAAATTGCGGGCTTTCCTCTCCGCTTGAGCCGTCCTTGTGGTGAGGACGGAGTTTCGATTCATAAAGCGATGGTACCACCCACCACCAGCACGTTGTTCCGTGGCCATGGAACGGGTGGTGCTGG
Source organism: Phytophthora pseudosyringae (assembly GCA_019155715.1). Classification (NCBI taxonomy): domain Eukaryota; phylum Oomycota; class Peronosporomycetes; order Peronosporales; family Peronosporaceae; genus Phytophthora; species Phytophthora pseudosyringae. Next base: position 23,978 of record JAGDFM010000363.1, read on the forward strand.
CCTTGTAAATGGCCCCCTTCCGGCTAACTGGGCGGCCCACCATCTGGCGTCCGACCACTCGACCAAGCATGTCTCCGTTGAAGATGACAGCAAACGTGCTGATCCACGGTGGACCGGTGAACAAAAGATGTCCAATTTCCCCATCGCAACCCACTTTCTAAGGGTGCGTTCCGGAATAAGAGTGGCAGTACTGGTACAACGAGCAGCATTTTCGCCGGCGAGAACGCGCTTCACAGCAACGTTGAGGTCTTTGATCGTGTACGAGGGTATGGTAGTAGTGTCTGGAATAGTGGTGGATGTGGTGGTTGTAGCCCTCAGTGGAAATTGGTGACTGGACAATTTGGCGGGAAATGTGTCATGATCGAATACAGTTTGAAGGGTTTCGTGGTTGGCAGCGCACGTAGACTTTTTAGCAATAGTTTACCGAATAGTTTGTTTTTACATTTTCTAATTGGCCAAACCATAAGTGACATGAAACCGGTCGAGTGCGCGAAACTGGCACGGTAATTTACATCATGCTATGTCGTCGAATTAACTTGCGTACAAACGGTATGGAAAGCTCAAGGCGCAACTCGAAAAGAAACTGCAGTTTTGCTCGAAGACTCACAACCCAACCCAAAAAGTATGGGTCATGGAGAACCCAATAATGGCCGTCACGCTCGCGACCAGAGTGATGGATACACAGAGAAGTACACAGGTCCATATCGAGGGAACGAAAACTGATCTGGTATACTGGGATAAAGTCATCCGCTCCATGGCAGAAGACTACGCCCAGTAGAGCGAATGCACTCAGGACATGATGCAACGCGACATCATGGCCGGCGAGCGTTGGAGGCGCCGGCAAGTAGCGGGGAAGCAAAATATTGGACCGGGCGAAATGGCTGGGGTCGTCGTGGGGACAGACACAGGAACAGGCTTAGGAACAGTTCGTAAATAGCAATTCCGGCGAGCAATACACGTTGATCGTTGGTGTGAATTCCAGCTCCCAATCTAGCGTGTTTTGTGTCTTCAAGATGCAGGACATGGCAAAGGAAGCGAAATTTAAACCCTTTTCATCAATAGTCCAAATCATTTGCGGGGCCCTGTCTAGCACTGCTAAACTAGCAGTACGTCTACGGCCAGAACCAGAGGTGGGTGCAAGGTGGGTGAGGAGTGGGTGCAGGCTGTCTACGGACTGGTAGGACGCTGGTAGACGGTCGAAACCTGCCAGTTGGCCTAGGTGGGTATAAGGTGGGTGCAAGGTGGGTGCAGGCTGTCTGTGGACTTGCGGAGCGCTGGAGGCTCGCTGAAATTGGCCGGCGAGTCTTGGTGGGTATGTTGATGGCCTCCAGTATGTCGGAAGGTTGTGAGGGGCGTGCTGGGTCATACGTAAATACGGAACAGAGTTCCCAATGTCCACTTTTATTTTTACAGGCTGTGTAGCAGGTCGGCGAGGAGGTGAAGGAAGTGCGGGGTATGTGTAGGTCATGCAGCGATATTTTTATTTAAGGGCCAGGAAGCCCGTTTGTGACTACAGACTGTGTGATCGACCATCTTGGAGTTGGAGGGCGTTCGGGGACGTGCACATGACATACTGAGACACAGACCTGAGGCTCCGGAGCGTCCTAAAGCCTGGTTGATACATTTAGAGAAGGTTTGACGTTGGCGCCGGCTGTCGGCGGCCTTGTTGGGTCGAACTCGTCCTCCCAGCACCGCGCTTTACTCCAGTATCTTGTGATTGTGAAAGCCCTGAGCGTGGAGCATTACATAGATAACCTTGCTCTTGTGCATGGTTGTTGGGACGCAGTTCAGGAAAGGGGTGTCAACGCGAATCATTTGAAGTGTGAAGGCTAGGTCGCACGAGCAACAAAAGCAGTCAGAACGAATGGCTATTCGCCATACCACGGTCGCCGGAATAGAGTTGAAACAGTGGTCGACGCTGATCATAACTGTTCAACTGCATACATGTACTAGTATACGCTTGCGTTGTGAATCACTTCTGCGGGCACCACCGAGTGGTTGAAGCGAATGTGTTTGTGCAATGTAGCCATGTTAGCTTCAACGTGTTATGTGCGCCACACCACACTGCCTGTCCCCTCGAAGTCGCCCCCGCCAGTCAAGCCGACACACACTCTCGAACTCGCCGTCATGGAGGCTAAGGTGAGCTTCCACGTGCGGCGCTACCTGCGCGAGTGCGAGGAGCGCGGCGCCCGCCCCGGCGAGGCCACCGTCACCTCGCACCTGCGCGAGACTTACGCCGAATACCAGCGCAAGCCGCAGGGCGCGCTGCGCAAGGTCGTGGCCAAGGTGCTGAAGAAGGCGTCGGACGCAAAGGCCAGCGGCGGCGAGACGCCCAAGCGTTCGCGCTCCGAGAGCAGCAGCGGGGACGAGGCGCAGCTCCGCGCGCAGGAGCAGCAGCTGGCGGCGGCGGGCGGCGGCAACTCGCTGAACCGCGCCATCCAGCAGAACTACGCGGCCAAGTCGGCGGACAAACCGGCGGCCAAGAAGGTTAAAATCCTGCGCAAACGCGTGAAGAAGGAGGCTCTGGAGGACGACAACGCCTCGCGGGACGGGGACGACAGCAAGGGCTTCGTGGTGGAGCGCCCCACGACGAGATACAGCGACGTGGGGGGCATCCAGGCCGTGCTGCAGGAGGTCCGGGAGCTCATTGAGTACCCGCTGACGCACCCTGAAGTGTACGCCCACCTGGGCGTGGAGCCGCCCAGAGGTGTGCTGCTGCATGGACCTCCCGGCACGGGCAAGTCCATGCTGGCTCATGCCATTGCGGGGGAGTGCGGCGCGACGTTCTTGAAGATCTCGGCTCCTGAGGTGGTCTCGGGAATGTCGGGTGAGTCGGAGCAGAAGCTCCGGGAGCTTTTCGACGAGGCTATCGCGAGGGCCCCGTCTATTATCTTTATCGACGAGATTGACGCCATTACGCCCAAGCGCGAGACGTCGGCGCGTGGCATGGAGAAGAGAATTGTGGCCCAGTTGCTGACGAGCACCGACTCGTTGAGTCTGGAGAATACCGGAGGGAAGCCCGTGGTTCTGATCGGAGCGACGAATCGGCCGGACGCGCTGGACTCGGCGCTGCGTCGTGCTGGACGCTTTGATAGGGAGATTTGCCTTGGCATTCCAGATGAGGAGGCGAGAGAAAAGATTCTGCGGGTGTTGGCGAGGAAGATGACGCTCGAGGGAGACTTTGATTTCGCTGCGCTTGCCCGCCGTACGCCTGGATATGTTGGAGCAGATTTGGTGTCGCTTACGAAGGAGGCGGCGGTTGGAGCTGTGAACCGCATCTTCACGAACATCAACGCGGTGAGAAAGTTGACGGCGGAGGTAGACGCGACTAGCGTGTCTGCTGAAACGGAGTCGCCGGATGCAGGCACTAGTGACGAAGCGATGGATGTGGATGTGACTCAAGAGAAGCCGGCGGAGATGACGCAGGACGATACTGAGGAGGCCCCGTCTGCAGCTGATGACTTGCGCGCCCAGGTGAAGCCATTCACCGAGGAGCAATTGGCGCCACTCAGCATCACTATGGCCGACTTTGAAGCAGCTATTCCGAAGGTTCAACCGAGCTCCAAGCGTGAGGGCTTCGCTACGATTCCTGATGTTACGTGGGATGACATTGGTGCACTTAATGAGGTGCGCGACGAGCTGTCGCTTGCAGTGCTGCAGCCGATTGCATACCCGGAGCGTTTTGCGGCGCTGGGTTTGTCCATGCCTGCTGGCGTGCTCCTGTACGGACCGCCTGGCTGTGGTAAGACGCTGCTGGCCAAGGCCATCGCCCACGAAAGTGGTGCCAACTTCATTAGTATCAAGGGCCCGGAGCTTCTCGACAAGTACGTGGGAGAATCAGAGCGATCTGTGCGCCAAGTCTTCCAGCGAGCTCGTGCATCCTCCCCATGCGTCGTGTTCTTCGATGAGTTGGATGCACTGGCGCCTCGACGCTCGGGCGGTGCCGGTGGTGATGGTGGCGGCAACGGTGTCAGTGAGCGTGTAGTGAACCAGTTACTGACGGAGATGGATGGCTTGGATGGTCGTCGCAATGTTTTCGTGATCGCCGCAACGAACCGTCCTGATATCATCGACCCTGCCATGTTGCGTCCTGGTCGTCTTGACAAGCTGCTCTATGTGCCTCTGCCACAGGCATCGGAGCGCCATCAGATTCTGAAGACGGTCTCGGCCAAGTGCGCGTTGGCGCCGTCAGTTCAGCTGGAGGCTGTCGCTGCGGATCCTCGTTGCGAGGGCTTTAGTGGTGCCGATCTGAGTGCGTTAGTTCGTGAGGCTGGCATTACTGCGTTGCGTGAGACCGATTTCACGAAACTCGAGGCTGGCGCTATCACGCTGAGCATCGAGCACCACCATTTCACCACCGCATTCGAGCGCGTGTTCCCGTCCGTATCGCGCGCGGATCAACGTATGTTTGATCGCATGAAGAAAAACCTTCGAAAGTCTCGCTCGGTCATGACTAGAAGCGCCAGTAGCATTGCCGTGGCCTCAAGTGGAAACTCTCAGGGCGAAGGGGGGCCCTCAAAAGGTGATGTAGGTGCGAAAGATGACGTCGATATGACTGAAGGGAAGCAGTAGAGATTGTATTTTGAGTTTTTGGCAGGATAGGACTTCCTGAGCACATAGAATATAGGCACGCGCTAACTTACACTGCTTCTTGCTTGTGTTGCAGTTGGTTTGCTTTGTGATGCAAAGGCAGCAAAGTTGAAGACGATCCAGTAATGCGCGTACTGGTCGGACAGAGCTTGGCTCGGTCATCCACCCCACTGCACAACGCATTGTGGTGGCTACAGATTACGGGGGACACAACCACACCTCACTCCTGTCGCTAACTGTACCAGGTAGGTGTGTTCGGTTGCCCCTGCGTAGGTGGTCCGAGCTATGAACTTCGTCGTTGAGCACGGCTGGGCCTTCTACTGGGGTACAAGCGAGTGTCTCCCATGGGAGATTCTTGAGGCTTGTGAGATCGCGGACCGCCTTGGACTGACCCGCCCCGTCGTGGAGCAGTCGCAGTACAACATTTTCGAGCGTACCAACGTCGACTTTGAGTATGTGGACCTTTACAAGAAGTACAAGCTGGGCCTGTCGACGTGTCGCCCCTGGCCTATGGAACTCTGACTGGCAAGTATAGCGATGGTAAGCCCAATGGGTCACGCTTTACGACTCTGATGATCTCGTCTGCCAGTCCCTTGTCGGAAGGGTTCGAGGAGCACGTGGCGATGGCCGACAAGCTCAGGCCGATTGCAGAGGAGGCTGGATGATCGCTCACCCAGATGGCGATCGCATGGGCTGCCTCGAACGAGAACGTATCGACCGTGATGGTCGGAACTAGCCGTCCGTCGCAGACATCAAGGCGATCGAGTTCGGATCACACCGGAAGTTCAGGCGAAAATCGATGCAGTCGTGAAGTTTGTGCCGACTCCGTCGACGCTGGAGCCATTCGCACTGCTGCGAAGCCGCTTCGTGTAAGAGTTTAGATACACCTCCTACCTGCATGCCGTAGCGAGGACAAGTGAAGCGCTTAGGCAAAACTTAGGCGTGAAACTAAACTTATTCGCTACGACAAAACAAATATGGCAATTTTTAAAACTACTTGCAGGCAATGTAAACAGGAATTCAGGGAGTCTGCAAGCCCCCAGCTACGTCTGTCCACTCTCGTATCCATTACAAGTGGCGGCCACGAAGCAGGGCGGACTGATCCATTTTCGACACCGTCGGCGCGAACTTGACGACCTCGTCAACCTTCGCCTTCACCTCCGGAGTGATCTTGTCGACCAAGGCCAGCGCCTTCAAGTTCTCTTCCAACTGTGACGGGCGGCTGGCTCCCAACAACACAGTGGACACATCCATGTTCGCAACCGCCCACGCGATCGAAAATTGCGCGAGCGAGCAGCCCAGCTCCTTGGCAATCGGCTTCAGCTTGTCTGCCACCTCCACATGCTCCGCAAACCCTTCAGCTAGGAGGCTTCCCTCTCGAAACAGAGGAGTGGTGAAGCGTGAGCCGTCCGGCTTGCCGTCGCTGTACTTGCCCGTCAACGTTCCGAACGCCAGTGGCGACCACGTCGTGAGTCCGAGTTTGTACTTCTTGTACAAGTCCAGGAACTCGTTCTCCACTTTGCTGCGTACGAAGATGTTGTACTGGGCTTGCTCGACGATAGGGCGGATCATTCCCAGTCGATCGGCAATCTCGCAGGCCTCGTGAATCTGAGACGGCAGCCACTCGCTGGTTCCCCAGTAAAATGCCCAGCCTTGCTCGATGACGAAGTTCATGGCACGGACAGTCTCCTCAATGGGAGTGAAAGCATCGAAACGGTGGCAGAAGACCACATCGACGTAGTCGAGCTGGAGGCGGTTGAGAGACGCCTTCAAGCCTTCGACGACATGCTTGCGGTTGACTCCTTCGTCGTTCGGCCCTCCTTGCATGGTCCCTTTGGTCCCAGTAAACAGTTTAGTGGAGATGACCAGGTCTTCACGCACCCAAACGCCTTCGTCAATGCCCTTCTTGACAGCACCGCCCAGTAGCTCCTCGGCTTGGCCGTATCCATACATCTCCGCGGTGTCGTAGAAGTTGACGCCATGCTCGAAAGCGATCTTCATCATGTCGAACCAGGCGTCCACCGTGTACGTCTCGTTGTAGTCCATCCAGGAACCGAGTGACAGCTTGGAGACGAGCAGTCCGGAGTTGCCCAGGAGGCGGTAGGTCATCTTGGTCAACGAGAGGTTAGCAGCGCTCGGGCCCATGGTAGCTCGTGGTGGTGGCTTGAGAGAGAGCTCGTGCAGAGCGAAGCAAATCGGAGAATGAGCCACGCTGCCCAAGGGTCAAGTAATGTCGAGTCCACGCCCAAGCTCCTCCGGTGCAAAGGACGTTTATGAGGAGCGGACTGCCGAATTCGAGTAGAAGTGTTCATTGACGCTCACGTTTGGCGTGATTGCTTTACCCGATGGCATTGACGACATTCATTCTCGGAAAAGTAAGCCCTCACTTGCAAACTTTCACAGCTCCCGAGCCATCTTTTCAAACTGCAGCACTCGCACTGGACAGCACTTGTAGAGAAACGACCGGTGTTTATGCAGTAAGATTCCCAGACACTCGACGCTATTATAGCGTACGTTGAAGTGCTCGTGATGGCGTCGTAGTTTACGATGGAAAAACGCCAAAGTAGAGTACAATGTCCCTTACAATTTTCAAGTCACATGAAGCCACATCCGCACGTTTTGTCAAACGTATCTTCAATGTGTAGCAATGTTTTGGCCCGATGCCTCCTGCTCACTTTCGCTTTCGCCACGCCAGCCACAAGCCCCGCTCTACCCTGAAGCAGCAACGCACCATGGCCCCCGGCTCCACTTCCGCCACCAAGATGACGCACCGCTTCCTGGGCGACTCCGGACTGCTTGTGTCCAAGCTGTCACTCGGCTCCTGGATGGACTACAACGAGACGTACACGGTGGACGCGTGGTACGAGATGGTCAAGATCGCGTACCAGCACGGGGTCAACTTCTACGACACGGCCGAGATCTACGGCAACGGCCAGGCCGAGGAGCTCCTGGGTGGCGCCATCAAGAAGGGCGTCGCCGACGGCCTCTGGAGCCGCGAGGACCTCGTCATCTCCACCAAAGTCTTCAACGGGTTCAAAGGGTTCTCGGACGCCGGCCCCAACGACCAGGGGAACAGCCGCAAGCATATTATCGAAGGGGCCAAGGCCTCGCTTAAGCGGCTCGACCTTGAGTACGTGGACGTCATCTTCTCGCACCGTCCGGAGCCCTACACGCCCGTTGAGGAGACGGTGCGGGCCATGAACTTTGTCATCAACAAGGGCTGGGCCTTCTACTGGGGGACCAGCGAGTGGCTCGCCGCCGACATCCGCGAAGCGTGCGAGATCGCCGACCGACTGGGAATGATCCGCCCTATCGTCGAACAAGCTCAGTACAACATCTTTGTACGCAACAAAGTGGAGTTCGAGTTCCAGGACCTGTACAAGAAGTACAAGCTCGGACTCACGACGTGGTCGCCACTGGCCTTCGGAACGCTGACGGGCAAGTACAGCGATGGCAAGCCGGAAGGCTCGCGGTACACGTCTCCGATGTTTAAGGAGGGAAGTCCCTTTGCGAAGGGCTTCGCGGGGCGTGTGGAGATGGCTGACAAGTTGAAGCCGATTGCGAAAGAACTCGGCTGTTCGATGGCGCAGATGGCCATCGCGTGGGCGGTGGCCAACACGAACGTGTCGACTGTGTTGTTGGGGGCCAGCCGTCCATCCCAGCTGGAGGAGAACTTGAAGTCGCTGGAGTTCGCGGACAAGATCACGCCGGAGCTGAAGGCCAAGATCGACGGCGTCGTCAAGTTCGTGCCGACGGTGTCGAAGATGGATCACTTGGCTCTACTGCGTGGTCGCCACTTGTAAGAAAGGGTTGTGTCGAAGCTGTTCGCTGCGCCACTGTATCGTTTAGCTTAAGCCTTGATATCCCCTTTTTAGGTGCTCCTACAAAATGTGGTTGTTTGAATCGAACACGCTTGTATTCGGTGCTGTGTGTGTGTTCGTGTGTGTTGTTTGAAGCTTACGATTGACTCAAGATACAATTGCTCAGTGCCCGCCTGAAGTGAGCTAACAACAGTAATTCTTCACCAGAAGATGATGTTTTGATTTGCATGTTGCACGAATCGATTTGTGATCAACTCATGCAAAATGTTTCTTAAACGAACTTTCGCTGCGTTGGTATATTCGTCTCGAGGTTATCAAGCGAAGGGCATATGCAAAGTACTTCAACTGATGCGAAATGGCTCGATAGCTTAAGCTCTGAGCCCACCGAAAGCCCGGGGCTTCCTGCACTGGAATCACTGCAAGAAACGGCCACGGAGCTGCGCGAGCTGGTCCAGTTTAGGCTCCGCCGGCACAAACTTGACGACGCCGTCGATCTTGGCCTTCAGCTCCGGCGTGATCTTGTCCGCGAACTCCAGCGACTTCAAGTTCTCCTCCAGCTGGGATGGACGGCTGGCCCCCAACAACACAGTCGACACGTTCGTGTTGGCCACCGCCCACGCGATGGCCATCTGCGCCATCGAACAGCCGAGTTCTTTCGCAATCGGCTTCAACTTGTCAGCCATCTCCACACGCCCCGCGAAGCCCTTCGCAAAGGGACTTCCCTCCTTAAACATCGGAGACGTGTACCGCGAGCCTTCCGGCTTGCCGTCGCTGTATTTGCCCGTCAGCGTTCCGAACGCCAGTGGCGACCACGTCGTGAGTCCGAGTTTGTACTTCTTGTACAGGTCCAGGAACTCGAACTCCACTTTGTTACGCTCGAGGATGTTGTACTGGGCTTGCTCGACGATGGGACGGATCATTCCCAGCCGGTCGGCGATCTCGCAGGCCTCGCGGATGTCGGCGGCGAGCCACTCGCTGGTTCCCCAGTAAAAGGCCCAGCCTTGCTCGATGACGAAGTTCATGGCACGGACAGTCTCCTCAATGGGAGTGAAAGCATCGAAACGGTGGCAGAAGACCACATCGACGTAGTCGAGCTGGAGGCGGTTGAGAGACGCCTTCAAGCCTTCGACGACATGCTTGCGGTTGACTCCTTCGTCGTTCGGCCCTCCTTGCATGGTCCCTTTGGTCCCAGTAAACAGTTTAGTGGAGATGACCAGGTCTTCACGCACCCAAACGCCTTCGTCAATGCCCTTCTTGACAGCACCGCCCAGTAGCTCCTCGGCTTGGCCGTATCCATACATCTCCGCGGTGTCGTAGAAGTTGACGCCATGCTCGAAAGCGATCTTCATCATGTCGAACCAGGCGTCCACCGTGTACGTCTCGTTGTAGTCCATCCAGGAACCGAGTGACAGCTTGGAGACGAGCAGTCCGGAGTTGCCCAGGAGGCGGTAGGTCATCTTGGTCGACGAGGGGTTGGCGGAGTGCGGGGCCATGGTTGGTTTGGTCGTTCCTCTGAGCTTGGGGCTTGGGGCTGCCGAGGCAAATTGAAGATTGAGGCGGACTTTCGCGCGAGCGTTAGAGCGAGGAAAGATGGCAAGGCTCAGAGGACTTCGTAAGGAGGGGTTATCATCATCAAAGTGGCCCCAGGTTGAAGTGGCCTCAGCGATGCCTTCATCATCATCACTTCGTTGAGCCCTGCAGCTGGCTGTGGCGTCTTCGTGCCAAGTATCGAGCAACACGCTCGGGTGGGGGTTGTCTCCGCGTGCAGAAAAGTGGGTTCCGAAGTGCAGTCAACTCTGGCAAGAAGCGGAGGAGGCATCGAGTCACTCGACGAGTGCACTCGGTTTGTACTTTGTAGAGACAGTATGTTCGGGTGAGTTTAATGCTCGTCTCGCTGGCAAGCCCGCCTCCGCTGGCTCTGTGGGCATGCACAAAACGGCATAGCCTCGTGCTGAAGCATTGCACTCGATCAATCATCCACATTGAACATTGCGCCAAGTTTCGAGTTTTCGACACGGAAGTGTCCGCACCCTCGACACGACAGCAACCCTCGAGACATGTACGCCACCTCCTCCTGAATTACCTCGCCAGCAGTCACCGCGTGTCCTGCGCCTTGCCCAGCACGAACAGCGGCAGCTTCTCCGTGCTTGCTGCGTTCGACCCCACCAAGATTGCCACGCGCGACTTGGTCATCTTCAGACACATAGAGTCCCGCGAGATCGCCTTGATGAAGTAGGCGACCTCGCCGACGTTGAAGACGCCGCACGGGTCGACCTGCATTGATCGAGAGCTGGACTTTTTCAAAAGGAAAGTCTCTCTACTATCTTTCACTTCAACAAGAGCCCAAACTTGTTTCGCGCCTAAATTCAAATGACTGTCCGAGGGTACTTATGTATGGAGGCCAGCCCAAAACAGCAGCCAAATGCTCCACTTGAGCACGAGAGAGATTTCAATACCTTCTTTTCTGAAGAAACTATGCGCACTAATAGTGGTCGCCAACTCTGGCAGCAGCAACAATCTTTTTGTCCACTAATTTCCACTTGGCTTGTACATTCATTCCGGTGGCCGCCCCGTAATCCGGCCGATAACGGGGCAGATCGCAAGCGCTTCAACTTGCACAGCACGCGGGTGCATGTCCCTCATTTGTGACTTGGCGCCAACGCCTCCACATCGCTACAAGCCCGCTCTGCCATGGCACCGAACTCCGCCGACCCCCCATCGAACAAGATGACGCACCGCTTCCTGGGCGACTCGGGTCTGCTCGTGTCCAAGCTCTCGCTGGGGTCCTGGATGTGGGCCAGCGACGCCTACACGGTGGACGCGTGGTACCAGCTGATGGTCACGGCGTACCAAGGCGGCGTGAACTTCTTCGACACGGCCGAGAACTACGGCGAGACGCTGGCCGAATGCAACATGGGCGGCGCCATCCAGAAGGGCGTCGACGACGGCGTGTGGGCTCGCGAGGACCTGGTCCTGAGTGCCAAGCTGTTCGCCGGGACGACCGCGTGGGACCAAGCCGGCCCCAACGCCCAAGGGTTGTGTCGCAAGCACATCGTGGAGGGCTTGAAAGCCTCGCTGCGTCGAATGGGGCTCGACTACGTGGACGTGGTCTTCTGCCACCGCCCCGACGCCCTCACGCCCATTGAGGAGACCGTCCGGGCCATGAACTTCGTCATCGAGCAAGGCTGGGCCTTCTACTGGGGCACGAGTGAGTGGCTGGCTGCAGACATCGCGGAGGCGTGCGAGATCGCCGACCGCCTGGGACTCATCCGCCCCGTTGTGGAGCAGCCACAGTACAACATCTTCGAGCGCAACAAGGTCGAGTACGAGTTTCTGGACCTGTTCAAGAAGTACAAGCTCGGACTCACGGTGTGGTCGCCGCTTAGCTCGGGCACGTTGACAGGCAAGTACAGCGCGGCGTCGGAGGGCTCCCGTCTAACGACCGATCTCAAGGCCGGCCCTCCCGTCCGGATGGACATGTTCACGAAAAATATCGAGCTGGCGGAGAAGATAAAGCCGGTTGCCAAGGCCATGGGCTGCTCGCTCGCGCAGCTAGCGCTTGCGTGGTGCGTCTCGAACGAAAACGTGTCCACTGTGCTTCTTGGCGCCAGTCATCCATCGCAACTCGAGGAGAATCTGAAGGCATTGGAGTTCGTGGACAAGATCACGCCTGAAGTGAAGGCGAAGATCGACAAAATTGTCAACTTTACCCCACACGCGCCCCTACAAGACCCCATGGCCAACCTCCGAGCCCGTCACTTGTAGGACGGGCTGATGGAACGGAGAGTCTATGCTGCTGCCGAGCACTTAATAGTTCTTTACGCAGACACATGACAACGAATCTAAAATCAACAGCAAACAAAATACATTGCTCTTGATCATGCGTTCTTCCCGTTCATAATACATCTTTAACTAATAGTAATAGAAGTTAAAGGTGTCGACCACGCGCGGATCCAAACTGGTCCATAGTGAACTTGGTCGGAACGAAGACGACAGTTTTTTTTTTCCATCTGGGCCTTAAGTTTTGGAGTCGTCTTCTCATCGAAACTCAAGGCTTTCAGATATTCGTCGAGCTGAGCCAGAAGCCTCGGACCCACCTGCTCGTCGACACATCTTCGATCGAGATAATCCAAGATATCTGTGCATGTGAGCCGCCCAGCTTCTCAGCGATGGGATTTACTGCATCCGTTTTCAGACCAAACTCTACGAGAAATTCCATTGTGCACGAATCTTTAAGAGCATTAGTAGTGTACTTGCTGGTCAGTGTATAGCCCGCTGGGCCTCACGTGGTAAAACTCAAGGTTGATTTCAGGCAGTGTTCGATAGGAAGTAAAAACCAAAAATGAAAAGCGTCTTAGTTCACTGAGAATCGAGATGCAAATTTCAATTCGTCGGACAACGAATATATTTCTTTACGACACGATAGGGAAGAGGTCGAAGCTTGTATTCAATCTCCAAACAGGTTTGCGAGCACTCCCTCAACATTTTCCTACCTTGCAAGGACCAAATGAGGGCGCGAAATGCACTTACAGGTGACGCTGACGCAGATAAGCAAGAGGGTTCATCTCGGGCACCGTCGGGGCGACCGAGTAAATCGCATCGATCTCGGCCTTCACCTCAGGCGTGATCGCGTCCACGAACTCGATAGCCTTCAGGTTCTCTTCCAGCTGCTCCGGCCGACTCGCGCCAACGAGGACAGTTGACACGTGCTCGTTGGAAACGCACCAGGCAGTGGCAAGCTGCGGCAGGGAGCAGCCCAGCGCCTTGGCGATCGGCTTGAGCTTGTCGGCGATCTCCACGCGCTCGTCGTACGTCGGCTCCATCACGCGGTTGGCGAACGCTGGCTTCGTGAAGCGCGAGTCTTCCGGTCTGCCATTGCTGTACTTGCCAGTCAGAGTGCCGTAGGCCAGCGGCGAGAAAGTCGTAAGACCGAGCTTGTACTTCTTGTACAGATCCACGTACTCGTACTCGACCTTGTCGCGGGTGAAAATGTTGTACTGAGACTGCTCCACAATCGGACGGATCAGGCCGAGACGGTCCGCAATCTCACACGCTTCGCGGATGTCCGCGGCAAGCCACTCGCTGGTGCCCCAGTAGAAGGCCCAGCCCTGCTTGATCACGTAGTTCATGGCCCGCACAGTCTCCTCGATGGGCGTGTAAGGCTCCGGGCGGTGGCAGAAGATCACGTCCACGTAGTCCAGCTGCATACGACGCAGCGAGGCGCGCGCACCTTCCACAATGTGTTTCCGGCTCAAGCCCTGGTCGTTCGGACCAGACTCTGTGAACCCCTTGTAGCCCACGAAGAATTTGGTGGTGACCACGAGATCTTCGCGGGCCCACACGCCTTCTTCGATGCCTTTCTTGATGGCGCCGCCCATGTTTTCTTCGGCCTGCCCATTGCCATAGATCTCGGCGTTGTCGAAGAAATTGACTCCGCGCTTGAAGGCAGTCTTCATCATCTCGTACCAGGCGTCCACCGTCTGGTGTTCCTCTCGGTACATCCAGCTCCCCACAGCGAGCTTAGACACCAGCAGACCGGAGTTGCCGAGGAAGCGGTACGTCATGTTGGCGGAGATAGCGGGGACCATTGTGACACAAAATCGACAGAACTGGAAGAGTGTTTTGCTTGACTCGAACGAAGCAAATTGAAGAGTGAGTCCATCGATACGCCGAGCGCGCTTCTACTTGCACTTCGTCGCCAAATGATGCTGGGAGCACTATTACTTCAGATGCCAACCGGCATTGACTGACATAGTCGATGCAGTCGAGCGAACGACACAATCAATCGCTTGAAGTGGCCAATAATGCATGCCACTCATTGATTTGAAATCAATGCCGCCAACAAATTGATTATGAAGACTTTCAAATCTTTTCAAAAGACGGTGTAGCCCACCGCTCACCGAGCTTTTTCGCATTTTGCATCGTACGAGACAGAAGCATCCCCCGCAAACTCTAGAAGCCATGGCCGCTCCTGCTAAGATGACGTACCGGTTCCTGGGCGACTCGGGTCTGCTCGTGTCCAAGCTCGCCCTTGGCTCGTGGATGTTTCAAGACGAGAAGAACACGGTCGATGCCTGGTATCAGATGATGCGCACGGCGTTCACGAACGGAGTCAACCTGTTCGACTCGGCTGAGAACTACGCGATGGGGCGAGCAGACGAGCTGATGGGGGGAGCGATCCAGAAGGGGATTGATGCAGGGGTCTGGAGTCGCGAGGACCTCGTGGTGACGGCCAAGATCTTCAGCGGCACCAAAGGTTTCCACAACGGCACCCCCAACAGTCAAGGCCTGAACCGGAAGCACCTGGTCGAGGGGACGAAGGCCTCGCTGGGTAAAATGGGGCTCGACTACGTCGACGTGCTCTTCTGCCATCACCCGGATGCTTTCACCCCCATGGAGGAGACCGTCCGTGCGATGAACTACATCATCGACAAGGGCTGGGCGTTCTACTGGGGGACCAGCAACTGGTCCACGAGCGAGATCACGGAGGCGTGTGACATCGCCGACCGTTTGGGCTTGATCCGCCCTATTGTGGAGCAGTCTCAGTACAGCATCTTCGAGCGGAACCGCATCGAGTTCGAGCTCGTGGACCTGTTCAAGAAGAACAAGCTGGGCGTCACGGCGTGGTCTCCGCTTGCATTTGGCACCTTGACTGGCAAGTACGGCTCTGGTTGTCCGGAAGGCTCTCGCATGTACACGGAAGAGATGCGCAGCGCCTTGTGGGGGACGGACTTCGAAGAGAGAGTCGAGAAGGCGGACAAGCTCAAGCCGATCGCGGCGGGGATCGGCTGCTCGCTGGCGCAGCTCGCTCTTGCCTGGTGCGTCACGAATGAAAATGTGTCGACTGTGATCGTCGGCGCCAGCCGCCAGTCGCAGTTGGCGGAAAACCTGCAGGCGCTTGCCTTCGTGGACAAGATCACGCCCGAAGTGAAGGCCACAATCGACGCCATCGTCAACTATGTGCCAGCGCACCCAGTGCCAGACCGTCACCGTGAAATCCGCAAGCGCCACTTGTGAAAAGGTGCAACCTGTAGCAGTTGAAACGTGCAGAAATGCGCTGCTCCTAAGTACGTGGAGTTCTTCTCCGAGCTGCTGCAGCGATAAAAGCCTTGATCCAAGACGCTTGTCAGCTTCGTGACTCTGTTAATCCGGGTTACTGCTAAATCAGTATACGCGTAACTGTGGTGTGTCCACATCCCCTGAACATTGTACCTGATGCTTGGACGCTGCCTCGCCGCGAGCCGCAGACCTTTCGCACGCAGCGCCATGAGCACGAGCCGCCTCACCACGGACGCCGACAAGAACATCGTGCTGTCCCCGGAGAAGCCCACGGCGGCGGTGCGTGCGCCACCACCCGCTATTACCACCTCGCTCCTTGCGAGATGGCCCCAGATCATTGACTCATTTTTATCCGGACAGGTGGTCTTCCTGCACGGCCTGGGGGACACGGGCCACGGCTGGAGCGACGCCATGGCCATGCTGGCCAAGGACCTGCCGCACGTCAAGTTCCTGCTGCCTACAGGTGCATTCACCCGTGCGGGGGGCTCGAGAATTGTCGCTTGTGATGCTAACCGGGATATCCCACCTCACGCGCTCAGCGGCGCCCATTCCGGTGACGCTCAACATGGGCATGCGCATGCCCGCGTGGTACGACATCGTGTCGCTGGCCCGCGTGAACGGAGACAACGCCGATGGCATCGACGCCTCGCGTGACCGCATCATGGCAATCATTGAGAAGGAGGTGGCGGCGGGGATCCCGCTGTCGCGTATCGTGCTCGGAGGGTTCAGTCAGGGCGCGGCGTTGTCGCTCTTCTCGGGCTACCAGACCCAGACGGTGCTGGGAGGGGTGATCGCCATGTCGGGCTACTTGCCACGCTTCCAGGTACGTACTATAAGGGGGGCGGTTTGAAGGGGGGTTGTTGACGAGGAGGTTGTGCAGTCGTTCCAGTTCGCCCCGGAGACGGCGGACGTCCCGCTGCTCATGTGTCACGGTGAAGAGGACCCAGTGGTGCGCTTCGAGTACGGCAAGATGTCCAAGGAGAAGCTGGAGGCGGCAGGCGTGAAGGACATCGAGTTCCACTCGTTCCCGGACATGCAGCACGGCGCGTGCCAGGAGGAGCTGGACGACGTGGCCAAGTGGCTCCAGCGCGTGATCCCCGAGACGCAGAAGTAGTGGTGGACGAGCTAGAAACCGCCGTGAGCGAACCCCCTTGTGGAGACTTGCGAAGTCGGGAAACGTTGGTGCTGTCGAATGCATACGCAAATCGCAAGATGCACCGTTCTTGATAACGCCTCGCTTGTCTCGAAAGATTGCATCATCCCATGGCAGGACGTCCTGTGGCCGCCGCGGTGTCATTCCGAGTGTGGGCGTCTTCATGACATTTCTCCATTTTCTCCTCCTCGCGCTCGTGTCCAGCAGCTGCAGCGCCCAAATGGTCGTCGACAAGCAGAACACCGTCGAGTATAACAGCGAGGAGCCCTCCGCCGTCGTCTTTTTCCTCCACGGACTCGGAGACACGGCGCACGGCTGGGCCGATTCGTTCCGCAGCGTGGCCAAGGACATGCCCCACGTCAAGTTCGTGCTCCCCACTGGTAGGTGGCTGCAGTCGCTTTTCGATGAGGTTTCGTGGTTGACTTCCTGTGGATGATTCCACAGCCGCTCCTCGTCCGGTGACCATCGCCAATGGCCGCGAGATCCCTGCCTGGGTACGATGCAGCACCCTAGTGAGGGAATTGATACAGGGAAGGGGGAGAGCTGACCGTGCATTTTGATGCTGATTCTGTGCGGTGCAGTACGACATTGAGGCGTTCGTGGGAGGCGCGGGTTATGCTGCTGGGATCGAAGACACCCGCGATGCTTTGGAGTCGATGATTGCCAAGGAGGTAAAACACAGCGTTGCTCTGCGAGGATTGACGACTGGAGGTGACGAGGTTTTGCTTTCTTCGCACGAGCAGGTGGACGCGGGCATCCCTCGCTCGCGTATCGTGGTGGGGGGATTCAGTCAGGGCGGCGCGGTGTCGTATTTCACGGGCTTCCAGACCAAGCAGCCGATCGGCGGCATCATGGTGTTGTCGTCCTTCATCCCGCGCGAGAAGGTTCGCAGCCTCCAGTCCGGGGTCAATTGAGAGAGCACCCGAGACCAAACTGACGTTGTGTTTGCTGTGTCGAGCAGGAGTTCCAGTTCGCCCCAGAGACGGCGGAGGTGCCGCTGCTCATTTGCCACGGAGACGCTGACTCGCGCGCCCGCTACGAGTGGGCGCTCAAGTCGAAGCAACGTCTGACTGACGCCGGCGTCAAGGACATCACGTTCCGCACGTACCCGAACATGGACCACACGTCGTGTCCGCAGGAGATCAACGACATCCGCGTCTGGTTGGGGCGTGTGCTCCCA
>JAGDFM010000364.1:0-30871 GCA_019155715.1 Phytophthora pseudosyringae
C
The DNA here is from genome assembly GCA_019155715.1 of Phytophthora pseudosyringae. Classification (NCBI taxonomy): domain Eukaryota; phylum Oomycota; class Peronosporomycetes; order Peronosporales; family Peronosporaceae; genus Phytophthora; species Phytophthora pseudosyringae. The sequence goes on from JAGDFM010000364.1 coordinate 2, forward strand.
ACACGCCCCCCGGGGCCCCCCCCCCCCCCTCCCCCCCCCCCCCCCCCATCGAAGACGAGGAAGACGGTGCCAGTAGTGACGACGTGCCCGATACTGGAAGCGGCAGTATTTCTTGTACAAGTGGCGGAGGGACTGAGCCCATCTGGCGTTGTAGTCTTAGCGACAGCAACGCTGAATATCAAGAAAAAGAAGTGACCTGACGGCCAAGACTCTGGTGCATTAGTGGGACAGTGAAACCTCCAGGAAGGCCCCGCCGGACTCTTCGGCAGCGTCAGTGCGAGCGAGAAAAAAAAGTTTAAGCAGATTACGGCTTTGATGGAAAATGTGGAGCGTCCTACCCGGGACTACTAACTTAGCAGAGCTTGAGCGCCTGTTCAACAACGACATGCTGTCCTACAACTCAAGTCGTGTATACGTACACCAGTTCTCTCTGCTTTCTAAAATCCCCACTGTGAATGAGGCACCGCACCGGTGTGTAGCTGTTCCTGCTTTAAAACCGGTCGCCACCAACAAAAATGCTGAAGCATGCAGCGTGATACTTCCTCGAGACTGGGTGGTGCATTGCCTCAACTTGATAGCAAGATACCAACGCGAATATAGAGAACAACAGCACTCCGAACTGCGAGGGTATCAAATTTTAATGAAATTTCAGCAGGGCAGGTCGACCGTTTACCCTAAAATATCGGGTAACTACATCTACACCATGGGAGTGTGGCACGGAATCAAAAATGCGTACATGATGGTCGAAGAGTGTATCGAATGGATTAAAAATATTGATGTGAAGGAAGCACAGCTGGGATCTTTGTTCGGCGATGGAACCCTCGTCGATGTCGACGATGTTTGCACGTATATAGCCAATATTACCCTGCAGGACGAAGAAGAGGTGGCGCTCCTCCGTCTAGTACAAGAAGAAGCAGAAGATGTTTCTATGACAGGTGCAATATCTGTCATCTGCGCTGATGCAAACAGCCGACCGCACGCCCGAATTGCCAACATATTATCTACTCAATTGATGGCAATGGGGACTGACAGTGAAAAGTTGGAGTGGCTTAAAGAGAACAAAATTGTTGAAACTAGTGAGGACAAGATTGTTGGAGCTCTGTGGGTGAACAAGAACTATTGGTGCGGTTTCGGTATTAGTCTCACGAGGTACGTGTACACCGTCATGGACCCGCGCAACGACAAGGATATGATTGACTTAATTGATGGTGTGTTCACGACAGTTTTCTTGCCCATTCTCCCGAAAGAGAAGCGCTGGCGCAGAGACGTCAGCAGGTATTTCCAGCAAGTAGATGGCAACAGCTGTGGGGTGCTCGTGCTGGCTTTTTGTGGAGAGAGATCTGTTTGAATCGCTAGATATTCCATCTGACGCCAAGCTTCTACGACTCCGCTACCTGCTGAAGGTGCTTCTAGGTTAAGTGTCAGCCATAAATGTAAGCACGATATCCACTAGCTTTGCCCACAAAATATATCCCAGCTCGCATTAGCTTTGACACCACGAGACACACATTAGCACAACACACATTAGCGAAAGGAGCTCCCAGCTGAAGAAAAGCAGTAGCTGTCTGCAGAACACAAAATAACGCTCACACCTGTGTGTCGAACTCTAAATAACGCTGGAAAGCACGCCGGCGTTACTTTGATGTTGGGCTGGCCTCGGCACCCATCTGTGATGATGTGAGTACATAAGTCTTGTTGTGTTGTGGTTGCTTGTGGAAACTTGTGTCAGAATGGCAAGATCCAACCACAAGTTACTTGCAAATCCTAGTTCGGTATTGTGACAATAGTCTCTGCCATAGTAAAAGCCCAACACCATAAGCGTGCGATACTCCCACATACTTGTTGTCACATCGATCAAATCTGACCCCCACGATTGGTCTGGATAGTTCCGCTCCTCATGTACACGGTTTCTCATTTTGCAATGCATCTCGGCATCACGTGTCCTTCACATTAAGGTGATAATCATTTGCACTCACCAACATCCATACCGTACATGGATCATCGTCAGTCCGTATGCTGACTGTTTTGCTATGGTCATTAATGAACATCTCGTCACGGCCACGAAACTCCGTACAAAGCATATCATCCATCACCAGTCAAGCAAGATCGGCTGCTGTAGTTACGATGACTGCCAACAGATTGTGTCCATTCACATGTCAAGCCAAATGTGCAAAAGCAGAAAAATGTACCCCATAAACCATTATTCCCTAACAGATCGCCGTGCATCTTGAGCACTGCTTTTCCTCAACCAACAAACGTCCCATGTCGTCACTATCAGGGGATGTACACAAAGCGTCCGCTTTCACTGCGATTCGAACACTTTTTGCCTACAAATTCGAAACTGCAAAAAAAAAAAAAAGTCAATGATGTACATGCCTAGAGAGTACCCAAAATACACATTTCCAAGGGAGAACACGTACGACCCACTTTACCTTCATGCTCTTTCTTGTCCTTCACTTCAGTTTTTTTCGTGCGCGCATACCCCTTGATACGAAGCTGACTCCAATCTGGCGCTGTTTCTCCATGGTAGCCGTAGTCGAAAAACAACTCTTCGCCCTTGGCAATGTCTTGCTGGGCCCAGATGGAAATTCGATGCTCGCCACCCACAGTTAAAACTTTGCCCTTGCACTTCTTATCCACCGCCGAGTGGTTCGCAAATTTGCTCTTGTTGCCCTTTCGAATGGCGTCGACAACCGAATCGTCATCAACATCGAACAAAAAGCTGATGGTCATCTTGTCGTAGATGCTGCCACGTCGTTCAGCTTCATCCTGGGAAAGGAGCGCCCCGTGATATTCGTAGATAAACTCGCCACGCTTGATCGGTTCCATTGCAAATGCCCCCCAACCGTGAGTGACAGAGTATGCGACGCCCATTTTCTTGTGCAGACCACGCAAGATATTCACGTTACAACAGATACCTAAGTCCAACGCTGACATGTTCCTGCGTTCCTCATCGAAAACCAGAGCGGGGACTTCGCTAGCACCACAAGTGATGCACAAATCAGGGTTGCACTCGCGCGCAGCAACGAAACACGGGCACGCCTTGGTTCGGCAATTCCCGAGGCTGCACCTGCAACCAGGATATCTAACATACAGTATACAGTTGAGTCAGCGACGAGTTAGTACTAGCTGCAGGTGAGACAACGTGAAGACGAACCTGTTGGGGCAATCGCGTGAGCACGAGCACGCCTTGTCACACGTGTGGTCTCGTGCCATGCAGGAGCAGTCCGCCGAATCGCATGACCCTTCGTGGTTGCATGGTTCGTATTCGTGGTTCGCTCCCTTGTCTTTCGAGCGCTTGTTTCTTGTTCTGTTGAGCAGAATTCGATTGTTGCTGCTGCGGGAGTTCCGAGTCCTACCACGCTTTCGACCATTGTGATTCAAACGACCATCAGGAGAGAGCGGCATGTCATCCATTGAACCAGTGCGAATTGGCTTGCTCTGCCGCTCCGCTTCTAAAAACACCCCGACCTCCTTGCACTTTGTCGACTTGATCATCGAAGAAATGATGCAAGGATTATCGCCAATGATGGCCCGAAGCTTCCGAAGTAGGACCATCTCGGTGTCACTCAGTGACTCAATCTTCAACTGATCAAAAGAATGATCAGTGTCAGTAACAGTACCGGGGTGCTCTGCTTTCCAGCATCCAGTTGAGCACTTCTCATCAGCCTGAAGTGACTTCTTGACAATGGCAGTCACCTGAGCGTGGTGGGAATCGTCAAGGTACTCCGACTCGTCAGCAACCTCCGGGTATATTTGCACGCGATGGGGTCGAGCCTGCTTCCTTCTTGATGGTCGTGCCGCTTGTTTCTTTAAGCTCCGGCTTGCTATAGTGTTGTTTCTCGTCGCAGTGCGGGTTGATCGGCGAGTTTCAAGCAGTTCTCCGGTAGGTGTCACTTCCTCGTCAGTGGCAGTCTCGTAGCATGTCTCGTTCGTCTCGTTTTCCATAGGAGCGTCTTCGTCGGTATGCACATCTTCGCTGTGATTTCGGGTATCTTCGCTATCCAGTGCATCTGCGCTGGCTGGGGGACTCACAGTGGCGGCGCAGCTTTCCGGAGTCTGAATTGACGCTTCCGCGTTTTCACCTTGCTCTCTTTTTCTAGTAGCTGCAATTGCAACCGCTGACAGATGGAGTGGTGGGTTAATGGGATCAACTCGATGAGACGGAAGAGGGTGTTCAATGCCATGCTCAAGGCAATGATAATCATAACACATTCGGCAGAACATGTCGCGATACGTAACCAGCAATTCCGTATAATTGTCGGTCGAGCGCAGCCCCAAACCATAGCCACGGCTGGCATGATTTCTTGCGAGGTTGGAGTCGAAATACGTTGGCGACGGCGCTAGCCGCACCTCCAAGGTCTTTTGAGAACCCTCAATTTTTCCTAGTGCTGGTTCCAAGGCTGCCACCTTCGCCAGTGGAAACGCCGCTGACATGTTTGAAATCAGTTCCTTTGCCTCCTTTATACGGCGTGCAGCGAGCCTCGAGGAATCATCCATCTTCTTGATTTCCGCGTAGTCCGAGTAAGCTTGGGCAAAACCAGGCACCTTTTTCAGCGCATTAAACACTTTTTCGGTGGTGCCGCATTCACGAATGACAAGGCGCAACAAAAACTCGTTCACCTCGCCATCCAAACCACTTGACAGACTCGAGCTCTTGGGCGCGACGGCATCATACCAGGCTTCGTCGATATCCGCACCATCATCGTCTTCTCCGAAATACGGCTTGTAACGCAAAATCGGATCGTCCTCCACGCGAACATTAGCCTTCACGCCAATGTAGGCAGTGCATTTGCTCAGTGGCCGAATGCTAGGGAGCTGATTGACATCTTGAGGAAAGAGTTTCTCTTCAACATCTATCGTTTCGCCCCAGATATTGGAATACCCCAACGACAATTTTTGGGTCAGTTTTTCCTGCTTCATTTGGTTCAGTAGAGATTTGTCCAGTATAGCCACATCGCCCAGACGCTTGCTTTCCACTACGACCACAGCAAAACACACGATAGGGATTAAACACTGCAAGAAAATTCCACGTAAACCGTAGTGAGTAGGAAGGAAGGACAACTTACGCTGGGAGAGCTGGTGCTGCTTCTGAAGCGTCTCGCGCGCAGCGAGATACGTCCGAACTTTTGTTCGGGATTCAGCTAGAATTGCCGTGGTTTTTCGCACGTGGCACGCTCTAAGTCTAGGTAGTTCACACTGGATGAGTTCTGTTACGCGGGTATCCATGTTTTCTTGCGTGATGGCCTGTTCAGGCTCGCCAGACACTAGCGCGGATGAAATGAATTGCGTTGATTTCCCAAACTGAGGTAATAGTTTGCACTTGCTTCTCAAGTCACCGTCCACATCTGCGCAAATAAGAAGGACACATAGACAATATGTAAGCAGCAAGGCAGTGAAATGCAGACCAATCATCTAGCGTACCATAGGTCAGTAGTGGCCGGTCAAATTCCGAGTAAAAAGGAAGCGCAACACCCGCATCCAGCGGTAGCAAATCAGTCGGTGCCGTATCGAAACACACGTTTCGCCACACTGTACTGTGCATCACTGTGTCTCGAGCATTCCTCGGATGCGCCAACTTGTCCGAGAATACACCAGCTTGTGTAGGCGGGGAAATATGCACTCCCAATGTTGCAGATGGTGATCGTGACTTAGTCTTGCCCTTCTTGCATTTGGGCTTGGACGTTTTCTTCGATCCACTGGGTTTGCTCGCCTTGGTACTTTTGCCTTTATGATCACTGGCACGGGCTGAAGCGTGTTGCGCAGGCGTCGTTTTGAGCTTGCTGGGCATATACTCTTCGTCGCTAGGCCCCCCCTCATTAGATTCTGAAAATGATTCTTCCAGGAAAGGTTCGGGCTGGTAAGATGCCTTGGGTTTGTACTCTTCGATGGCGCACTTCTCGTCATCACTCGGCTCCGATTCAGACCATGCAGTTCCGTCGATGACATTGTTGTTGCTGCTGCTCTGTTTTCCAAAGAAATCAGACGTTGCCTTCGGTTCTGACGATTTTGACGATTTTGGCGCCACTCTCTTTTTCTCCTTGGGGGGCGCAGCTTGACCGGCCTTTTTAGCATTTTCGCTGCGTTGACGCGCAAACTCACGCTCTTGTGCCACCACATCCTTGAGAGACATCAACTTAGCTCGGGGACTCACCACAGCTGTGCGGTTCTCGTCCGGGGGCGACGATGACGACGAAGAAGAAGACGATTCTTCGGGAAAGTCAAAGTCGAACGGCGAGGGGGACGCGGTTTTCTTCAGAACCGAGCTATTCCTTCGAGGATGCGGCGAACTGTGCGTAGTCGCCACCGCATCGCTCGCCTTACGCTTCGTTCCCGTAGTCGCTCGACGCGCATTGTTGCGAGGCGCCGGCTTGCGATGCGCCTTCGCCTGCAGCCTCTCAAATTCACGCTGCTGCGCCTGCAGCTCACTGAACGACATGGCGTCCGCGTACATGCGTCCGTCACTGCCTGCGAACCTTAGTTGCGTCGTGTCCTCCACCGTATCGTCGTCCGAGTCCGTCGTAGCGCTGGATTGTCCAGCAGGGCTCTTCCTCTTCTTCGGCGCCTTGTCACGAGGGGCTGACTCCACACTAGCCTCGCTCCGGTCTTCCTCACTGTCAGAAGGGTCCTGCTCCTCCTTTAATCCAGTGTTACGGCCGTAACTTAACTCTTTGCGCGCACTGGGCGTCACACTGGACGAGAGCTTGGGCGGCTCCACGCGCGGCTTCTTGGGGACACTGGGGCGAGCGGCGTCCGACTCATCGGACGAGCTCACGAGCAGCGGGGCGCCCTGTCGGCCGCTGGCGGGCGCCGGTTCCTCGTCGCTCGAGTCATCCACGACGATGACATAGCTCGGCGGACTCGGCATCAGCTGTGGGGGTCAGCACACTACGTTAGAACCAGAGCGCATTTAGCGATAGCAGCTGCACCACAAGACGAGCAAGACGGGGATGACACGGCAGCGCCACAGGTGGCGCTGGATCGCGAGCTGCGGGCCATGCCACGCGGGCATGAATATCGTACCTTGGGTCTCTTTTCCGTGGGCCGTTCGTTGGTTTCAATCTCAAGATGACACGGAGCCCGGAAATCTTTTACCTCAAATACGAGTAGATACCTCATCTTATTGTTTGGTTTAAAACAAAGCCGTCGGATTTGGGTGAATCTTCGGCGTCATGGCAAGTACGGCTACCAGAAGGCCCTCATGGGCAACTGCCTCTTCTTGATCGTCGGTGGTGTGGTGCAGGCGGCGTTTGATCTTCCTTTTGTTATCAAGGGTATCTCGTCGGTTCGGCCACGACATCATCCACGGCTGCATCAACGTGTTGTCGGTCCCGCACATGCAGATCTTCACAACCATCAGGTTTCTCCTTTTGTTAACAGAGGTTCTCGCCACGAAAGGGGACAAAATCGCCAAATTATCTGAACGAACTTCGTTAGCTAAATGGCACCACTTCCGATCTTGCTGAAACTTTGCGAACATATTTGCCAAGACCAACGGAAACGTGAGACCAGGTTTCATTCGAAAAGACACTCACGGTTTGCTAGAAGTGAAGCATCTGCTGCTTTGAATCAGCTTTGGATAGGTGGCTGTCGCAAGCAAAATTGTCCCTAACCTCAGTTTAATTTAATTAAGGGGGGTATGTTACGTAAAACACCTATGCGAACTGTGATCGCAAATGAGGGAGTGGAAGGTGTGTTCGGCAAAATTGCGCTTGGATCGCTGTAAATCGTTGAGGATCGAGTTATATATTGGCTTTCGAACTGCTACAGCGATTAACGTCCGTGAGGCTGTTTAAACCCCACATATCCAACACTACTATAACTACTGCTTATTGCAACCCCTGAGGCAATTTTTAGTTCTGTATGACGAGGTGCGCAAACAGTTGGTAGAGCCATGCGTTGACATGCGATATATTAATGCCACGAAGATAAATATATTCATTAGCTCTATGGGTGGTGTATTCGTGATGACAACCTGCGTCCTGCAGTGTCAAAACGCAGCTTCAAACGAGTCGTTTTTAGCATATCACGTGTCAGCTTTGTCCTTTGATTTTATTGTGGCTTTCCTCCTTCTTGGCAAAACCGATGGTCCGAAATCCGATATATCGGACCCGATTTGCAAAACTGGTCAGATTTAGGGAGTGGGGCTGACGGAAAGCTCGCTATATCTGGCCAGATTTGTTGATGGCGCTCCGAGCTATTATGCAACAGGCGTCCGTAATGCCGCTTTTCGCCGGCAAAAGGGACCGCATGATATATATCCATGAGGACCCCAGTGGAGTATGATGGCAATGTCCTAGCTACTACGTAGTCAACACGATAGAGGATCACTTAGTAATTGCACCACAATATGCAGGCACCAAGTTAATATGTAGGTTCCAATGGCTACTACGCTCAGCTCGGCTTAAGAAAGGATAATTACGGTCACCTCCGGATGCCGTCCGAGATGGCCGTGAGCTCTTATTTCTGGCGGATTTAGTTAAATCGAACCCTTCTACCCTAACTGCTATCCGTTTTAAATGAATCGGACCACGAGATAGGGCGTCAAATCGGAGGGCAAAATCGTTGAAAGCCACAATAACCTTAAGGGGACAAATTTGGCAGTATGACTTAACTCGTAATTCTACGAAGTAATATTTTGTTTGAGGTAGAAGCCTCATTTGACATGTTCTCTGGATTTTATATCCTGAGTCTACCAAGGATTGTATCGAGGTAAGAATCCTTGCATCCCTAATATCTCGAAAAATCAATTATAATTAGTTTTGGATGAAGTGACAGTAGCCGTATATTGCTATAGCCCGATTCATCCTTATTTTATTCGTGACGGTTGACCCATCCTCTGAAGATTAAGGTAAAATGACTCTTTGATGTAATAGTCGCCTGCATACTATTTTACTTGTGATAGTTAGTTTATCTAAGCCGCTCGAGCGACATTTTGGATTTAAATGTTACGCGAGTGGATCTCGGCTTGTAGACCACTTCGGGACCCCGGGTCCCCCCAAAATAAGCCGAGGGATCCTAGAATTATTTATTTTATCTGAGCGAGCACTGAAACTGTGGACATAGGTGCTCTCCAGCACAAGAAGAGCACGCGATGTCGCGAGACAGCCGCATGGTGGTGACGATCGAATTGACGGAGGACTGAGGTGCAGCGTATGGCGTACGACACGCCAGTCGGGGACCAACACTTCGTCAGCAGTGGTGAAGACGCTACCTCTACCAGTAGAGCGAAAGAGCGTTGGAGCTGGAAGATCGCTGTCGACGTCAAAGGAGACAAAGATCGCGAGGAGAGCAGACACGTCAAGCAACATGGCGAGCAGGTATGATATATGGGCGAGACGACATTGGGTGCAGAATGAGCGGCCAGGAGGCAGCACGAAGGGGCTCTCGGCGGAGCCTAAGGAGTAGCTAGGATGTAGTGTATAGGCGGCGGGGACTTAGTAAGGAGAGCTCCGAGTGCGCGGTTCGGCATGCCCGCCTCTCGGTTGCAATTTGGACCGGAAGGTGACAGATAAAGCAGCTAATAGCTATGCGTGGGGTAGAGGCCCTACCCAACACCAGATGAGGTTCTGACCGCTCCGTTGCAGTCACGTGGAAGCCGCCGGCAGTGAGAAGTCGACAGGTGTGCGCAGGCAATTGAAGGTAGTGCATGAGTATTAGAGAGAAGCGAGTGATGACGTGCTAGAGTGGCTGGGAACGTGGTTAGCGACCACGGGGCGCGAGGAGACTGCCGGTGACTCCTTGGCCGTGGAGTGCAAGGCCTGGAGTAGCGGCAATGAGCCGTCTACACGTGAAGGGTCCGCGCTCGTTGTATCTACATATTCGGGTTTCGCAGGCACTAGGACAGGCTCATAGACCTTGCCCGAGGTTGACAGCTGCCTAACAGTGTCGCCTCCCTAAGCCGGTCTCTATTAGATGGACGTTTGAAGGTCTTCCAATGTATCACGTCGGCAACGCGCAATACTAGCTCCTGCTCATGTATCCATCTCCCCCTCCGAGTTGGAACCGACAGGCGTAGTAGTGGGGGGACGACGACAAAACCATCTAACGAAAGTGATCTTAGCTAGAATTCCCAACGCTAACCAGCATGGAGCAACCCGGGGGAGGTTCACGGATGACAGTACCTCGGCGAAATCGAAAGACACCAAGTTGATTTCTCCACTAGTGTGGAGAAAGTGTATGAGCGGGCTGGTGGTCGCAAGAAGACACAAGTGAGAAGTGTTAAACTGTGTGAAGTGGGGTGGGGAAGGAATGAAGAGGTCTGTCTGGAGAATTGTAAAGCTGCCTCGCAGCATGCACACCAGTTGGCACATCCAGACCCAGATAAGCTTCTCACTGTTTACACTGACGCTAGCACTGGGGTTCCGTAAAGTCCCAGATTCCGAGAGAACATGCAGCACGACCACTTAGTGAGCAGGAACACGAGCCATTGATGATGCTGAGTGGGTCGTTTTCCGGAGCAGCGAAGAGGTGGGCTATAGTCGAAAAAGAACCCTACGCTATCATTGAAACATGCAGATGAGCGGGTTATCTGCTCGATCGCCCTGATGGATTTGCACTGTTCACAGATCACCGAAACTTACGATTTATCTTTGAACCGCACAGTGGTTCGAGATCCGTGCCAAAGTACACGGCGGACAAGTTGCACCGCTGGTCTCTCTTGCTAGTGGGGTACAAGTACGATATTTACGATATAGCCGGCGATGATAACGTGTGGACTGACTTGCTATCACGCTGGGGGTCTTCGTTTAAGACAGTTTGTGCGATTCGGCATGTGCCGATACCGATTTCACCTCAACTGGATGAGACTTTCGTGTGGCCATCACAGCAAGAGATTGTGTTGGTTCAAGACGCTGTAGCACGACCGAACAATGTTATGCAAGCTGAAGGAGATCCCTTGTGGAGAGATAACAACGGCAGAATCTGGATCCCTGACGACGTGACAGATCTACAAGTGCGAGTGTGTGTTGTTGGCCATTTTGGTATAGCTGGTCACCGAGGTACTACGGTGACGTTACAGCAAACTAAATAGCATTTCTGCTGGACTGGAATGAAGAACGATGTTGAGTTTTTTGTTAAGCGCTGCCTGCATTGTGCGAGCACTTTAGGTGACCCACCAAAACCAAGCCTGCTGGGTGAGGTGATGCATGCCGACCAGCCTAATGAGTTGATCAACTGGGAGTTTTTGTACATGGGTAAGAGTGCCACGAACTAGGAGTACGTGCTGGTCATAAAAGACGATGCATCTAAGTTTGTCTGGTTGATGCCATGTGAGGCAGCGGATGCAGATACGACTTTTTCAAGTCTGTTAGAGCCCTGATCGACAAGAATCGGCAGACATGCGTGCCATCGAGAAGCTGGGAAAGGACACCGTGAAGCAAATTTGCAGAGCGCCTGGGACTCTTGGGATACAAAATACGGAGGCAAAGTGTGACAACGGTCTGAAGGAGTTGTTTTAAGGTTGCTACAACAAGGTATGGTTGATATCAAAGCTGTAATTCCTGTTGGCGGGAGCCGTATTTATCTGTTTGAGATTGACCAAGGTATTTGCACGGCCCGTAAAACAGTTAATACCCCGACAGTGCTACTACATTTGCAATGATCTCACTAGGCAACATCTCCAGCATCCGGAAGGCAGTGTTAACTGAGCTCTTTTTTTTTTTTGGGCCAAGAGTGCAGAGTATTTGGGGAGTTTCAATTCGAACCCACGTCAACGAACGAATGAGACCTCCGCAGGAATGATGAAATCTCTTTCTGCAAAATATTTTTCTATTCCGAAGGAGTATCTATACTACTATCGTGATGTGCCTTAAGCAATCCTCCATGCTTCTGTTATGGATAAGGAACAAACAGAAACAGCTTCTCGAGACGCTAGAGTAGCTGTGTGTGGTAGTGGAAAGGCGAAGAAGCACCAACGCGGCTCCCCAAGAATAAAAACGACAAAGCTGAAAGCGAACCAACCTTCCATCCTTCAGTCTTTGGCTCATTGTTTGTCGTCTGAGCGCTGTCATTTTCGTAGTAAATGCCGAAGCAGCTCACTGACACTAGCGAGGAAAATACCATTGTGACGGCGTATTGGCCACGCTGGGGATAGTCAGGTTCTGCGAGTAGTCACTGCATGATCGCTGGAGCACGATGCCTTGTCTTGTTTGTATTATCGCCTGCAAGTAATTCAAAATGTTACCAACATCCACGTCAAATTATACCAGGAAATCAAAATGTTGCTTACGTCCCATACAAAACTCACCGCATGTGTCGAGCTGATTCGGTATGGCGTCCGACCGCCTCCGTTTTCTCCCTCGTAACGCCGCCCCGCATTCCGGCGTGGATAATAGCGCAAATGTCGTAGACGTTGCTGCGAGGAGACCGAATGCGTATCGTATGACAGTGCAGCGTAAGTAGCTTCCCCATTGTGGCTCGCGCAGGCTCCCGTACCCGAAGGCCAGACTCCACAAACGTGTGCATCTCATCCCAAATAGCGTCTAACGTAAAGTGCGCTGGAAGCAGTGTGTATTTATCACTGCTGTAGTATTTCTGGATAGTCCCGTCGATCTTCTTCTGCATACGAACGCGCACTGGGACCACCTCTCCAACCTCCTCAGCAAAGCCGACAAACCACTTCACTAGCCAAATGACGTCGACTAGCGACGCGTTTTGTTGAGCTTCTTCCCATGATCTTTGACCGCCATGTTGCTTCTGCGAATGCGTTTCTTGTACCTCTGAAGAGTCATTAGTACGACTCCGTAGCAGCGAGCGAAGATTGCACGGCACACTTGGCCAACAAACGGGAGGTAATAGTTAAATCGTTCCCGATCACCACCCCCACGTTTGCGTTCGACCGGCACTTGCATAAGCACGGCTAGGACCGTGTACAAACTTGCGTTTTTCTCCTGCTTCGTCATCTTTGACAACGAACACAACAGAGACACCAGTTCCTTCGCCTTACCACGCGCGCAGCTGTTCTCACATGGGTCCGACTGAATAATATCAGTCACTTGGGAGTTCAGATCAATGTCAAACAAAAAGTTGCTTAAGTCCTCCTCCGATTCCTCTTCGCTCGGCGCACTCTCTGCGGTTAACGCCTCTTCGTCGCTGTCCTCGACTGGCAGCTGTGAGAAGTCCTCATTGCCACTGTCGTCACGCTCTTCACTTGAGCCGGCCTCACGCTCCGCACCCGCAATGCACTCGATACTCTCGGTGGAGCAGACTTGGTCTTCACACGGCGAAACTTCGCCGTCGCTCTCGCCTGGGTGGGCGACAGCGAATTCAGGCTGCGGCTGGGCCCTTGTCCTCGCTTGATTCACGTCCGCTGGAGAGGGAAGCCGCAGCGCTAATTGGGGGTAGGAAGGGGAGCGGAGGCGATGGCGGGGAGTCGCGCGACTGGTGGCTTTGCGTCGTAATGAGGTGCAATCTAGTTGAGAGTGTCGATACACCCCGTTCAAATTTTTGAATTTGCGAAAAGGCTCGTAACTCGAAACCTCGCTTACGTACGATTTTATGTGGTCCAACTTTAAAGCCGATTATCTCGATATCTATCAATGGCGCGTTAGTAACTTTTGTTTGCCGTCGTCTCAAATGGAGGACGCATATAGACCCAAACACAGATACATGTAGACGACCGTCTAACAACTCTAGCGGAGCCACTGCCGAACTATTTTGCAGCAGCGCGCGCACACACACTGAGCTTGGGTATGCGGTCGCCGCGCATCTTGCAGAATCGGAGCGCTGCTGCCTTGCGCGGGAAGAACTTTTACTATATTGAATAGTACCAGTAGACCATTCGTAGATCACAGCGCTTGTGAATGACCACCGTTGGAAGAAGTTCGCGCACACGGTGATTGAGCGCGTCGAGTTATTTACCGGTGCTCAGTGTCTCAAGAGTGTGAACTTAGATTATTTTTTAGATAGCCCGCCATGTAATAGGCCTTTATTTGATGGTTTCGCAACCCCTGGTAGAGAACTTCAGTGTCCTCGCTACAGGACTCGACCCGGGATGAGACTGCATCGCTAGACTACTCCACCAATGCCATCATTCTCGGAGAACTGCATAAATCCAATTCAAATACTGCGAATAGTATGGCCCCCACTGTTCGCAATTTAGTTATTGTTAGGGTCCCCCATACAACTGTAACCGAGGTACCAGAAGCATCGCCAAGCGAAGGCGAAGCCGAAGTGGGCTTAGGGTTATGTCACCAGTGAGCGTAGCGAGCCGCCGGGGTTTTGGGGAACCGCGCGGAGCGCGTAGCATGGTGATAGAACATAAGCCTCGTGAAGAACGTTGTCTGATGTTTAAGAGCCGTGTGCGTAGCACGCGGGCTTAAACCCAGAATGATCAAAATGCAGGAGTGACCGCTTGAAAATGAATTCAAATTCCTCGTATTGATTTTGAATCGATCACTTTTGCTGGTGCTAGAAACCAGGGTGACCAAGTAAAAATATCCGATCGAGTATATACTTTGGAAGTGTCCGATCCAAAATGCAAAAGTAACCGATTCAATTTCCACTCACTGAATCCTTACTCCCATATCACCGACCTGTGTACTCTCCTGGAGCCGCGCTTTGGGTCGCCTATTCTATTTGCAATTCAGTCAAGTGTGGATAAACTACCATGTTCTCAATTGTGTATTGTGTACTGGTAATCTTTTTTATCAAAACTTCTCGCATTTTCACAAATTGAGCCGTATGAATAACTGTGTGGTTCACGGGGCCTATAAAATTCAGAGCTGTTCCGTGCGGAGGCACAGCTTTGTATATTATAAAAAGGGAAAATTCCAAAGAGGGCTCGAATCAGAAATATTTTTTCTGCGCAACAGGGTGAATGTGCCGGTGGCACACCCAGTCCGAACAACTGGACGGAGGTGCGTCAAGAAATCTAAGCAGATAGGCCCCTACCTGACGGCCTTGTGAGATGCTACGCCTCCTGCATGATGCAAGACCTCGTCGTACTCAGTTTGCCAGCGTCCAGTGTCCATTCCAGCCACAGTCCACTGGCAGTGTCTAGTGCCCCATCCCGAAGACTAGCCTACGCATGTCGATGCAGCACACGACTTCACTGCTTCCCGCTCCACCGTGTGCTGTTTGCATGACGCAGAGGACAATACCAAGGACGGCATGCAAGATGGCATTGTTGGCTATGCGCAACCAATATAATGTGATCGACGAGAGATCGCTGGCCGTATCAACTCGTGATGCATTTGTATTGAACTAATCTAGTTGCGGAACGTGGTGCGCTGGCAGGGGTCACTGTAACTCGCTCACTTTGCCTTTTGCCGTTCCGCGAGCATCAGCGTGTGAGGGAAGCCCTACCAGACGCCACGGTCCTGCCGGTGCTTTGCCCGGCACTTACTGTGTTAAACGTACTTCCTGCAATCAGTTTTCTGGCTGCAGATTTGTAAGTGTATTACGTCTTAGTCATGTTCTACTCTTAGAAGCGGCAGGCAGCTAGGGAGCCCGTTGACGCACCCTGCATCATCACAGCTTTCGGGGCACAAGATGTGGCACCTGGTGTGCGAAACACCACCGACGGCATTTTGACGAATCAAGGAGAAGAATCGATCCCATAGGCAAGGAATTAAACTACCGACAGCAATGTGACGCGGAGAATCTCATCCGCTCATTGGCTGGAATAACAGGGGGCGCCCACTGTTTCGAGTGTTGCGCGAAGGTATTCAGAATTTCCGCCCAGCGAACACGGAAGATTTCGCGTCAGTTGGAAATCAGCCGCGAACTGAGACGACGACGGACGAGACCCGAACGAGCCTCGGCGTCCTGCCAGAAGCCTGGACAACGTGAACCCAGGTGGTCGCCACAATAATGCGGAGCTGGTCGAGTATACCAAGGTCCTGATCAACTCTCCGAGCATCAATTTGCCCAAGCTTCACTGTAAGGGCGACTACAAAGCGTGGCGCAGCGAGGTGTCCCTTCACTTCGAGACATAGATGCTAGGAGACATCACTTAAGGAAGGGAGCGCTACGACGAGGAGGAAGGTCTACGCAGACGGAAGTACCTCGAGTGGTATGAAGCGCGCAAGAACAAGGCGTTCTCGGCGTTGTCGCTGTATGTGGACTTAAGCACGACGTTCAAGATTGATGATATACAAGACGACGACATGGATGCCTCCGAGTTGCTGTATGATCGCAACACGCAGCACTTGAAGCCGGTGATGGAATCAACCAGGACTACCTGTTGCAAGAACGGATCATGTGCAAGTTGCAAGCGAACGAGTCCATCACCACGCACATGGAGGACATGGCTCGCAAGGCGACGCAACTACCTCAAGCGGATGGTGAGTTCCCAGACTGGCAGCATGCCAACTTGCTGCTGTTAAACTGCGTGGAGAAGTTCCACGAACTTGCCCGTGAATATGGAGATTGGATCAATCACAACGATCGCAAGACCCTGACTCTCGCTGAAGCCATGCAGCACCTGCTTGCAGCAGAACATCAGCGTGCCTAACTGCGGGAGCAGGACCGACAACCGACTGTGCAGCCTATGCAGGTGGCCCAGTTGAATGTTGGCCAAGACCAAGGACCTCGCACGAACCGCAAGCGCAGCCAAAACCAACGGAAGCACGGCAAAAGTGTTGCGGAAAAGAAGCAACGCACGAACTGTGCCAGCTTCCATGGCGACGGACATTGGTACTCGGAGCGTACTGCACACACTGGGCTGCCACTGAAATCGAATCTTGCAGCGAAGGACAAGGCGAGGAAGCAGAAGCAGCACCAGAAGGCGCCAGTCTCGCTGGTGAACTCCGTACGCCGTGTGGAGATCGACGCAGCTGGTGACCAGCAGCAAGGTCTCTTTGCGAGGATGTCGCGCTGTGTACACCGCCGAGTACTGCAGACACCGTGGGCCTGACGGGTGGTAAGACGTCTGGTGCTGCGGCGTCTCCAGCCTATTCACCTATTTACCTACGACTCTGCGAGAAGCGATGGACATGAAGCGGCACGGCCAGTGTAACGGGTTAGGTGGTTACCATCACTAGCTTACACGTAGCGATGAGGAAGCTTGCAGAAGGCTCACGAAGCTGAGCCAAGTATGAAGTCTGGGGAAAATTTAACTCTGTTTTAGTATTAGGATCTTGCGGAAGCCCTCGGCCTAATGTGAGCCACTCAAATACAGGTCGACTGATGATAGGTCGAAATGGATCTGGCTCCCACTTTCGACCAATCACAGAACGACACATCTGAACCCGCTAGCCGTATGCTGATCTACCTAGTTATAGAATTGTAAACCTACCTACTTATGTAGTTGGTGGTCCTATTACACCCAGCGGAAGACGAGTATGGTCGAGCTGAACAGCTGAACATACCTGCAACCCCGCAGCGACTACAGCTCCAACCAAGTTCTCCTCCTGCCCAGCAAGTGCAGCAGCCACCACCAGTGTTGCAGCCTGCTGCAACACCTGTCGTGCAGAGCATGCTAGAGCACTGGGACCACCTCCTTCGTGAGAAAAGGTAGTACAGTACCTTTCCCACCCAAGGGCTGATACAGAGATCGCTAGGATCTACGTTGAGCCGACCAGCCCCCTTTAGACCAGGGACTAAGTGAACTAGCGTTCACCGGGAGTTTGCATAACTCCCAAGCACACACTTCCTTTGTGCAATGTGCTCGTGTGACACCTTGTCACAGGTACAACAACGCAGGATGCAGTCAGGAACCGACAAGCTACTATCAGAGATGCGACAGCCCATCACAGCTAGAGAGCCCGGTGACGCACCCTGCATCACCTCAGGCCTGATTGATGGAGCTGCGACACTAGAGTATGTAACAATAGTTGCTGCAACTGCATCCTTTCCGGTGTTCCACCTCTGCTGACGCTGACCAGCTAGTTCGTCGGTCACCTTGTTCTCGACTGATGGAGGTTAAAAGTGGTTCGTATGATTTTGAGTTTTGAGTGAGTCAGGTGGGCAGCAGCGCTTATTGTATCGTCAACAGCGCTTATCATCAATCTTAACCCCAGTAAATTTGTCCTAGGAAAAAGAACCAAGGTCAGAAACTTGGAAATTGTAAAGACATGCCGGTTGTCTGTTATAACCAATCGATGCCTCCTTTCTTTGATTTTTTTTATTCGAGTTTATAATATTGGTTTGAGGTAGCATCCTCAAATAGTCAGGATGGATACGTTTGCATACATTACTCAATATAAATTGCGAGAACAGTCGAATGAACTGGGTAAGCTCTTCGCTGGAGCTCGCGGGCTCGCTGCTCGAGTCCGTGGACCAGCAGGCAGCGCTCACACTCGCCGGTACGTCTGCTGCGGAGCTTCTCCCCCGCTTGTTTCTACTATTTCGGTCTAATACGTCTCCAACAGGGACAGACGAAGAAGAAGAGCAAGATGCGGAGCTGCTGGCAACTACGCGAGTGAGCCAAACGTCGGAAGGAAACGCTTCCAGCGCCGCGGAGAACGACGAGCCAGAAGACTCCGCGGCGGAGGAGGCGCCAGTGTCGACGGTAGGCTGCCGTATGCCGCGTAGCCTGCAATAGAGCATCGCCTTCTAGCTGACAGTGTGCTCTGATGGGTTGTATTGGGCATAACAGGATGGCGCATCAAGTACCAGCTCCAGCCAGACCAAGACAACTGTTGCTACTCACATGAAGAGCACGCCGCCTCACTCGAACTCGAGCAACAAACTCGCGGGCTTCGTGAGTGCCATCTCCACGCAGCTGGAGAACGTGTCGTCGGGCAGAGGTGGAGGAGACCCTCCTCTGAGCAATAGCGGGGCGCAATCTGCGTCGACAGAGGAGGAGCGCACTCGGCTGCACAAGGAGCTGGCACGGCTGAAGAACGAGCTACGGTTGAAGGAGAAGCAGCTGAGCAGCACCCAGAAGAGCATGCAGCTCTGCGAGGAAGAGTTGGTCGCGCTGGAGCAGGAGTGCAAGGAGAAGATCGCACAAGTGCAGCACGAGGTGCGTCGATTGCGAACACTTGAGTGCTTTATTTACGTGCTCATGGACTTATGGAGTTGTTCTTTGGTGTGAGTAGATGTCGGTCATCCGGCAGGACAAGAACTCTGATGAGCAGAATTTCATCCAAGCCCTGGAGATGAAGGACAACCAGGTGCGCGCGATGAAGGCGGATCTGGATGTCCTTACCAAGGCAAAAACAGAGTACACAGTTGAGATCACCGCACTGAAGGCTGAATTGGCAAAGGCGGTTGAGTCGAAAGATTCGTTGTGGACGTCCGCTGCATCGGCTAGCAACGAGTCTGAGCAGTTGGTCGAATCGCTCCGCTCGGAGTTGCAAGATACGCTGACGGCCATGAACAACTTGAAACGTGAATACGCCGAGTCGAAAAATACCATGTTTTCGCGCCAATCGCAGCTGGAAAGCACCAACACCGAGCTTGTGAACAATGTGGCCGCTCTGGAGCGCGAGCTGGCAAAGGCAAAGGAGGCTGCCGCTGCTGCTGCCTCTCATACCCCCAGCTCTACCAGCGAGGCGAGTGCAAATACCAGTTTTGGGACTGCTCATTTTGGCGCAAGCTCCAATTTTGCGTCGATGAATGAAGACTACCGAAGGGTGCAGCAGACGTTGGTGCTAACGAAGAAGTCATTACACGACGAATCAAGGAAAAACGAGGTTCAGAAGCAGGAGATCATCGCGCTGACGGAAGAAGTGCGTCGACTGAAGCAAGCTCTGGAGGCCGCGCAAGAAAGCTCTTCACGGCAGCTGGAGGCAACATCTCACGAGAATACGAGACTGAAGGAGCAGGTGAAGCAGTTATCCTCTCATAGTAGCGCTGCAGCCGCCGCCAACGGTGAGTTGCGCATTCAGCGTCTGACGAACAGGCTGATCGAGAAACAAGAGACGATCGACTCCCTGCGCAGTCGTGTGACGACGATGGACGTGCGTCTCCAAGATGTGACGTTGCGGGCCCAGCGAGCCGAGGAGAAGCTAGCTCGCATGGAGCAGAACGGCGGAATCGACGACATGGAGATGGCGACACCTATCGGAAAGCCTGGACGAGGTGGCGTGCGCTCGCGGTCGAACCGCATGGTCCACATGATCTCGCGCGTGGCTCCCGTGGTGGGACGCAGCCACCGCGTATTGACGGCGCTGGACGTGCTGGACCGCTGGCTGCTGTTCCTCGGGCGGGTGTTTCTGCAGGTCCCGTTCGCTCGTCTCGGCATGTTGTGCTACGTGATGCTGATCCACTTGTGGGTGTTCATGATCCTGAGCTTCCACACGAGCCACTTGACCGAAGAGATGCAGCTGTCCACCACCGCTGAGAACGCCGCCATCGAACCTGGTGAAGACATGATCCCAGGAGGAGGAGGCCACTAAGAGAGCATCGCTCTTCTGTCAGAAGTATTTAGCAGCCAATTGATGCAGTTGCAGCGCGCCCACTCGCTGTGTGTGCCACACCGTGGTAACCGTCGAATGTATCCAGTCCATTTGTATGGGCTTCACTATTTCTGATCACCTACCCCTTTCCATCAGCTATTCATAGCCAGCGTTCAATCGTCAGTCCGGCACTCTCCTCGACAATAGCATCAGCTCCGTCGCAATAGCTCCGTCGCCGCCATGAGCTCGACGCCCGACGCGCCCATGTCGACCGCCAGCGAGGGCGTCGCCAGCGCCAGCTCCGTGTGCCTGGACTCGAACGCCACGGACGCGGAGGTAGAGTGGCTGCGGCGCTGCCTGCCCATCTTCGTGCAGCCGGACGTGGACATCAAGAACCGCAACGACCTGGTCAAGATCTTCTTCCGCTTCGAGCGCGACGACCAGTCCAGCCACCTTGTCTGCAGGCTCTGCATCGTGTTCGCAGGCGAGTCTAGCTACAACCGCGTGCAGGAGGAGATCGAGAATTCGCTGGCCACGCTCTGCTACCGCACCTTCAATCGGCGGACTTACAAGCGCACGGCCGACATCAACTACATGGAGTTCCGGTACTGTCACTCTTTTTGAGGCTGTCTGTCTGTCGTCAGTAGTATGAGCTTACACTGATATCATTTGTTGCAGGAATGTCGACCTGGACCCGAACGCTGCGGTGCCGTGGGCCACCATCTACTCGCAGGACCACGGGGGCAAACAGCAGTGGGCGCAGGGCGAGAAGAAGAACCTCGGCAACTGGTTCTCGCTCATGCACCACTACCACGCGGAGATCGCGCACTCGGACTGGAAGATGCACCCGCAGACGCACCGCCCGTACATCTACCTCAACACGTGCAACCACATGATCGGCGAGACGGACAACAACTCCACGCTCAGCAAGTGCAATTGGATCGACTACCCGTTCCAGCAGGGCGACGGCGAAGACGCCTTCCGCTACGTCGTGGACCACGTCCCGACCAAGTGCAACCTCTACTCGCTCTTTTGCTTCTGGCGCGCACGCAACGGCGGCGGCTGGTGCGACCGTCACCCTGGAGGCAAGACGGTCTCGCGAGATGGCAAGTCCATCTACGTCAAGTATCCATCCACCACCACAGGTGCGTAGCAACATGCAGCAATACCCACGCGGGGAAACACGAGTATAGTACTGTAGCTAACGAAACAAAAAGAAAAAAACTTTAGATGCATTTTTTGTCGTGTCCGGGCCCGACATGAAAAAGATGACGCGTACGTACAACGACAATATTATCAAGCGGCGGGCGTGGGGGGCGTAGTGCCATCTTGTGGCCGCCCCGCTTCGTCCTCGAGCTTTGCCGACAAGTTGCGAGCCATTTGCTGAGCCACGTGCTCATTTTCCAGCGCAGACGAAGTCGAGGAGGAGGTCGGTGAGGTCACAGCACTCGAATCGAAGTTTGTAGGCCCAGTGATCTTGGTCGCGTCCAGCTCACGCACCTTCATCCACGTCGTCCACATTTCCTCGACTGATATCGGAGCCTGCTCCAACAGCCAGCCCATTTGGCGTCGCGTGGCATCAAGCACAGGCTGGAAGCCCATCTGCGTCGCGCCAGAGTGCACCCAATGCAGATCCAGCAGCATGAAAGCCATGGCGTGCAACTTGAAAAATGCCTTCGGGTCGTCGAACACCCGCCAGAACGGCGTGCGGCTCACGCGCTCCGCTACACGCAGCTTCATCACAACGGCTGGAGAGGTGTCGCCGTTGGTCTCCACGGAGTGCAGAACAAGCTTGGTGCACACATCAGGTGCCTCATCCAGCATCAGCAAGTGCATCATCATGCGCATGACATTGATGCTCGCAACGGGGAACGGGTAGCGATTGCCGCCAGCTACCGCATTACGCTCCATCATCGCGCGTGCTTTCTCCGGGTACTCCTCCACAAAGGAAACAAGGCACTCCAGCGCTAGCACACCTCCACCACGAAAGCCTCCTAGCGGGTTATCGGTGTGGAATCCACTGCACTTCCACCGCGGAGACGCTAGCATCGCACTCACGTCAACGCCACCAACTTCGCCCTCGCTGTTACTGGAGGCCGACAACACAAAAGAGTCACCTTCTTCAACCATTGAATCTTCCGGCACTAGCAGTACATCCCAGAGTCGTTTAAGCAGAGCGACGTGGGTCTCGTTGGTCATGTCCAATGGCTCCTCCATGCCGAAGCGAAGCGTTTCCAAACGCCGCACCTTGTCACGCAACTTGGAACGGCGCGAGCAGAGCTCAGCTCGGAAGTCATGAAGTACAGCTTCTTGCTCCCTGAACAGCATCGCAATCACGTGGACAGCCTCTTCGGCATCACGCGTTTTGTGCCGTACTTCTCGAGCCTCTGACGGTGGAAGACCTAAGCTGTTGCCCGGGAATGTCGATAAGTAGTCATCTTCGTCCGGCATCAAGCGAGAGCGGACGGAAGTCCGATGTTGATATCCTACGGGATACTTCCGGTAGCTCGAGTCCTCAAACTCGTGGAAGCGCTCGCCGTGTCTTCCTCGTAGGAGAAGTGGAGCCAAACAGTTCGCAATAGCGTACACTGTAAGCCCGTTCTTCTCAGCATGGCGCGGCTGCAACGCCACTGACACCCAGTGGCACAGGCGCTCAAGCAGTGGCTTGCAATACCATGGCAGATCGTTCACAAGCACCACAAGAAGGGCCTTGCACTCCTCCTCAGACATTCCGCTACCGGGGCGACCAGCACAAACCAGGAATCTGTCGAGCCGCTCTTCCGTGAGGAGTGGGTCAGGAAGCTCCCAAAGGTATTGGAGCAGAATTGCCACAACTTCATGGGGGTCCACTGCCATCTTCCGGTGGAAACCGCCGAGTTCCTCAATGGTATCGCGCAATTCCATGACATGGTTGGCTTGCAAGTGTGCTTGGAAGAGGCCAGGCGAGTCCACGTGCTCGTACAGGTAGCAAAAGCACGCTTCCGCGACATCCGGAAGGCCAAGCGCAGTCTCAAAGCGAGCCATGCCGCTTAGGAACGGGTTGCACAACACGTCCAACAAGTCGCTGCCGAAAACGTCGTACTCGGGATATCCCAACTCCAGGAAGCGGAGAACTGCAGTAGCCGCATCCTCCATCTTTTGTGACTGGGTCGCTTGCCTCAGAGTCTCGGACAACGGGTTGCCACCCTTGCGGGTATTGAACGCCAGTCGTAATTCGTGGTGCGAAACAAGCTTCTCGGCCAGCATCTCGGCGTCGCCATCGGCTTGGCAAAGCCGCACGCGCCCACTCACCATATCCTCCGGGTCAATGAGCTTGGGTGCCTGTTTCTTGATCTTGCGGGCCTTCGGACGAGGCAAGGGACGGGAAAACGGCAGCGTCTCCGGGGCAAGATCCAGCCGAGGGTCATCAATCAAGAATGCAAATGGAAGATCGTCCAGTCCCGACAGGAGATTGAGGAACATCTTCACCTCATCGCGTTGTCGAAACAGGGCGAACTCCGTGTAGTACGAGGCCAACAGATCGAGATTGGTCTCTGACAGCACCATACTGAGACTGGACTGCAGCACGTGCGTGTTGAGCGCTTGGCGGATGAACGCTCGCGCTTTCCCCTCATCGGTCTGCACGTTTGTGAGGCCGATGGCTGTGCGGACAGCGCCCACTAGGCCGCGAACATGTCGAGGAAGATCCGCTTCAACGCTGGAGGTCACAACCTCGCACACCTTGTTGTTTGAAGACGACGTAGCTCCCTTGGGAGCAGCGGCGGCGGCACGATGCATGGCTTCTACCATTTGTTTCTGTCGGATCGCTTCCATCCGAGTGCACGTCCACTTGGCGACACCGAAGAACTTGACGGTGGCCCCAGTGCCCGAGTCGTCTGCCTCCAGCGGACGCAGTCCGTGAGAGATGCACCGATCCAGCTGCGTGCACAGCAAGTTAACCACCGCCTGCACGTCGTTCAGCAGCAGCTCTCGAGCGTCGTCGGTGCTCTCCATCATCGCCGCCTTCGGACTGTCGTTGTTGTCGTTGGGCGGTGCCGTCGTGTCCGTGCTGTCGTCCATAGAGCTGCTGCGACGGCTGCCGGCCCCATTGCTGTTGGCGCCCTTCTTGACGTCCATGAAGAGCTGCAGCCCACGCACGGCGCTCTCCAGATCTTCGAGGATGATGCCGCGTTGGCTCTTGGCCTGCAGCTGGCGCTTGGCGCGGTTGCGGCGACGCAATTGCTGCTCTTCCTCCGTCTCCTCCTCGGGCTCGCCCAGCACGAGGTTGCCCAGCCTCGCGAAGAACTCCATCGCGGTACTTGATGCCTTTCACCGCGGATCCACGAATGAACGTCTCCTCGAAGAAGTCGTGGATTTCGAAAGATCGCAGGTATCGTGACCAGCCGTTCGGGTTCGGAGCCGTCGCGACCGGCGAGTCGAGCTCAAGCATGTGCTGCTCAAGATGGCGTCCGGCACACATCGCGCCATGTGGAACGAGCTCGTGATCGGATTCTGATGGCCTCGACATGTACCAGTACCTTACGGGAAGGCCACCAAGACGTCGAAGGCTGGGTACAGTGCCGCCACTGCGAGAAAAAGAGCGTTACCTGCACTTCGAGGAGAAGACGAAGAGCAACTCGGCGTCGCTGATGGTTTGTGCATCGAGATTTCATGGGCCATCGGGCGTCTTGCGAGCTCGCTTCTTCGTAGACTACTTTGGTAGAACGAAGTCATCCCACCAAGGAGGGGTCCCCAGCAGCCGACACATGCCGCGCGAACCTGTTGATAGTTCTCGACGTCCACGAGGTCGTCGGGGTCAACTGGCCGCGGCGGACTCCGGCAGTGAATGGAGTGGTTGGTGCAGCAGCCCTGTAGCCGGAAGAGCGACTTGGCCGCCAGCTGGCGAAGGTACTTGCTGGTAAGGGCTCACGTCCTACGGTAAACTCCTGACCACCAATGGTAGAACAGCGATGCCCACAGTGGCCGATCTTCCATTCGCGGGTTTCTCCTGTCAAACGGTCTAAATAACAATACTGCGTACGAAGGCGGCGCTCCTCGAGCTCCACCATTTCAACCACAATTCGTCAAAGTTACCGGCAGTTAGCTAGTCAAACTGCTGGCGTAGCGCCATCTCCGTCTCGGACTTCCAGCCGCGGAAATCGGAGCCGATGCCTGCCTGGCCCTTCACTCTCTGGTTCTTGACGCGCTCCTTGGCGTCGTTCTTCTCGCGCTTGGTCGACTGCTCTTGAGTCGTCACTCCCGATGGCGGAGGGCGTTTCCGCTCGATTCTGCGCGGCTCCACCATACGCTCGGCTTCCTTTTGTTCTCGCTCCAGAGTTTCCTGCGTCTCCCGCTCTTCCAGCAAGTCGAAGGCCCTGACTGTGCTATGAGGCTGAGCGCTGGACTTGGGCGGCAGGAACGAAGCGGAGGATGCTGCCACGCTGGACAGGACGCTGTCGGCCGACGGCAGGGGCTGCGCCGGGGCTGCCTGCTCCGTACTCGCTCCTTGGTCCATCCTCTGAGTCGTTACCGCCTCCTCTTCATCGCTCTCGCTCTCGCTGCTGCTCGCGTAGTCGTCGCCAAGCAGGAAGGACATCTCCGACTCTGTAATTGTGTAGCCATTTCACTTTGCATATCCGAAGTGAACTAGTTTAGTGCATACCGACTAAATTGTCACGATGGACACCGAGACGAAGACGTGGCTCAAGGGCGAGCTGGTGAGCGCGCTGGGCTTCGCGGAAGTGGACGAGATCGTTGCCTACGTCACGAGCACCTTCCATTCCAAGCAGGAGGCGTCCAGCTACCTCGTCGAGCTGCTGGGAATTCCGGCCGCTCGGGCGGAGCTCATCAGCACGCGGCTGTTCCCGCCCGCGCCGTCGGCCGCCAACTCTGGACGAGCGGGGGCCAATGGAGGAGCAGCGGCAGCGGCGCACGAGCAGGAAAGGCTCGTTCCTCGACCTGAAGCGGTGAACTCGCGTCTCAAGCCCAGCAAGAAGAGCAAGAAGGGCGCGGGCAAGGCGGCGGCGCTGCTCAACAACGCGCTCATCATAAACTGCCTGCAATGTGGGAGGATCGAGTACAATGGCGCGCGCCGCTGCGCCTTCTGCGATACCGAGCTCCGCTACGAGGCGGACGCGGCCTCGGCCGACCAAGCCGCGCAGCAGCACATGGAGGAGCTGGTACGGCTCGACGAGACCGGCGCCCAGCGCACTCGCGTGCTGGATGCAGAGCAGTATTTCTACGACGAGGACGTCGAGAAGCGAGAGAGCGACGGCAGCAGCAGCAGCGCTAGACGCCCTATCACGATGGCGCTGGACCTGGACAACAGGCAGTTTGTGGACGTCAAGATCGCGCGCAACGACCAGCTCGCCAAGGACGCGCGCGATCTGGTGGACGGCGTCCAGCGCAAGATGAGCAAGAACAAGCGCGGCAAGGGCGGCCTGCACCATCCCCCGGAGGACCTGCCCGCTTTCGGCGGCGTGCGCGAGGCGCTCGTGGTCGTGGACGACTCGTACAACTTGGTCTTCGTGTAGCCATAAAATAATTCACTCCCACGCGGCACCAAACTTTGTCGGTTGCACGCCAGCGATGGACCATCGAGGCGTCTGAAACGAACTGCTTCCTGCCGGTAAGTCGCTGATCATCTGGTGGTGCACAGGTCGTCGTTCTGCGTGAGACAACCGCTCTGGGCCATTAGCAAATTTACCCCCGCCTGTGCAGGCTCGAGCGGCCGCGGTCGGCGATGTCGACAACGGCCAGCGCCGCCAAGGGACCGAGCGCGCCGCAGCGCCGCGTGGCAGCCGCAGCGTCCTCCAGCCGGTGCTCGGCGTCGGCCAATCCGCTCTGGGACTTCTACTCCTGCGGGCTCGTGGACGAGAACGACGACTGCTCCGACGGAGAAGACACGGAGGACGAGCTGGAGACCCAGGACTGGATCCTGTTCCAGCGCCAACGCGCGCAGGCGCGTCTCGCGAACGCGTGCCAGCGCGAGGCCCGCATCATGCGCGCCGCGAAGCATTGATGGCCATAGACGACCTCGATCAAGCCAAGCGCCTCGACCACGTGCCACCGTGCAACCACTGCGACGACCGCCGTTCCCATGATTGAATGCTGTAGAGTACGAATAAATAGACTCGCGCTGGCCGGTGGCCATGCATCGCACCAATGGCATGCATTAAGATGCCCTGGGTTGTTGCCGTTTGTTACAGTGCTCCATCCCTGTCCGACTCTCACGGACAATTCCTGCGCGTCAGCCTGCTGCAACCAACTATCGGGATAACGTTATTATAGTACTATGTACGACCCGACGATCCCCAGGGCTTGCATGAAGCATGTGTGTCTGCACGCACACATGCTTCCGCCGCCAAGCACCAGGCGACAGGCGACAAAAAAGTTTGACAACGTTGCGAGCGCTGTGCAGCATGTTTCATCCGAAGTTTAAACGGACGAACTTCCGTTTCAATCGATTTCAACTGCAGACTCGCTTTCGCTGCCGCCCTCACACGGCGGTGGGGCAGGGGTTGTCCCAGCATCTAGGCCTGCTCGCCTCCGCTTCGCTGCGACGGGCAGTTTATTCATCATCATCTGTGTTAGATTGGAAGTCAGGGCACACCTCGCTTTGCTCAGCGGAGAGTTTAACACCGAATTCAAATGAAATCTGGATTATCAACGCTATGTATATGAAACTACTTCCCATTTCGTTTGCGCCCCAAGTAGTTCCCAGTCCAAACCGCATTCGCTATGACATTCAACAAAGCCCAAGGACAAACGGTTACTACTCCTACATCTCAAAGATCTGCATGTAGACGGTGTACACTCCGTCGTCGTCCTCTACCTCCGGATATTCAATCACCACCTCGATCTTGGATCTGGCAGTGCACCGTTTGTCCTTGGGCTTTGTTGATTGTCATAGCGAATGCGGTTTGGACTGGGAACTACTTGGGACGCAAACGAAATGGGAAGTATCCGGGGTTTTCGTCACTAATGAATACGATCCTTGGAATCAGCATGTTTGGTCCTCTATGCTCACCCATTATGATGTTTGCGTGGATGACATGGGCTTTAGCTCCTCCACCCAAAGTCGCGTACCATTACAGAGTCCTAGATCCGGGTTCAAGTTCCGCATCAGCATGATCGGCGCTCCTGTCTTGAACGTCAATTTGCGAGGCGGGATACCGTTGATGTTCACCGAATTTAGCACCTCTAGCTCGAAGAAGTTACCGGAAAGACCATCCTCCAGTTCGTCAACTGATAGATACTCTTTGGCGTCACCGTCCAGACGCGCACCGTTGATCCGATGTACCCAAGCGTTCGTCGTCGTCAGAATCGTAAGGTTCGCAACTTATTCGTCAGTAGCAATTTTCGGGTTGGTAACATCGGCATACTCGGCGTCGATCATCCGTGTGAGTCCGACGGGAACAGCACCTGGAGCAATCTCCTCGTTTTCGTCGAGTTCTGCGGATGGGTTGTCGATCAGCATTTCGCGTACATCGTGCCAATTGTCCGAGACTATCGTGTTAATCGTCTGAGTACATCACACCAAACGTTCACGTACATCGTATCAGTCGTCCGAGTACTTCGTGTCAATCTTCGAGTTGATCGCGTCAGTCGTCCGAGTGCATCGTATCAACCGTCCTAGTTCATGGTATTAATCGTCCTAGTTCATGGTATCGATCGTTCGGATATACAGTGTCAATCATATAAGTACTTCGTAACAATCGTTCGGGTTCATCGTCAAATTCGAGCTCATGACATTAATCGTCCGAGTATATCGCTTCAATCGTCGTTGTCATCTTCGAGAGGCTCATCCGCCCTCACAAATACTTCCCCTCCAAACAACTCTTGATGGACTATGAACTACGTGTACAGAATTGTTTTCTAAATGGCCGATGTGAATCACATAAACTCAATTGTAACAACGGACTTTTACCGTAACCTCAAATATAACAACATAATTTAGCGGAATGCAACACGGTTACTATGAATCCATCTACTCTTTCTGCTTGTTATGCTTGTTGCGGCAACTCATCTGCATGCGGTGGCGGATGCGGCGATGGCGCCACTGGCGGCGGCGGACCCGTCGTTGCTGCCACCAGAGCCAAGCTCTGCTTCCGCCTATCGGGTTCAGGTTGCGATGGGGCCAGGTCGTGGCGGTGCCAATGCGCCTGAGCGTTGGGACCATTGGCGCATGACGTGCAGCGCCGCGCACCTTCCCTGGCGGTGGCACGCGCGAAGACATTCCATGAGAGGAGCGCCTCGCAGCAGGTACACCGCCGGAGCTGCAGCCCCTGCCCGTCGAGGCCGATGGGCGGTAGCACTACGCGCGCGGTGCACGTCGCACAGGTAAACGGTTCCATTGCGTAGTAACCGAATGTGACCGTATATAACGGCTGCTAATGTATTTTTAGCCAGTTATTAGTTTTGACCAATCGGTCGCCTTCAGCGGTAGGCTGGTTTACCAATATATATATTGAAAATTAAGTATGCGAGAGGTCTAATACTCTTCAACTGTCATAAGCCAATTGTTTTCTCCAACCCCCAAAGCACGGCTTTCCCAGAGGGAATGCCCCGCTAATAATACCCCCCCCCCAAGCAGCCCCGGGAGCCTTGGACTATTTGTGTGCGTTGCCTGGTACGGCTAACTAACATGCACACACGCAGCGTACCTTGTCGACGTGGAGCCGCCGCGCCCGATCGAATTCAAAATGGGGGCGCCAATCACATTTCCCTCAAAATATGAAAGTGTAGTCCACATAATTACATTATTACCCAGTCATATCCCGTTGTCGCCAATTTCAGCGAATGGGGGCCGCATTCGCTGCGCTCGTCAGCTAAAACAGCTAATGGACATTTTTCGGCAGGGGCAGGTTGCTCTCGTAGTTATTTAGATGGCATACCCCTAACCCAGCCTTCCTATCACGCGGCCCGGGCTCATGAGCATCACGTGCGCACAAAATCTAGCTCTATCATCGACAGAGCGTGACTAGCACCACAAAACACTGATTGCCACAACAACTGCAGGTTTTCACAGCAAGAATTTTCTGAGCACTGAATAGTGTGGGCGTTCACAAAACCTTTGTGAAAAGCACACAAAAAAATGATCAGACACAGACATATGAATGATGGGCACAACTTCAGAATCCCTGCTAGCCACTCACTCACCCTCCCATGTCCCGTGAGCCTACATCATCTCTTCGCCTCAAACCCTACCGCCCAACTATCATGCCGCGAACGTACGCTTGGCGCGAGCTGTGATGCGACTTGTCTGAAGGCGACTTGTCTGAAGGCGACGCCGAGATGCTGCTTCAAGTATGAAAGCGCACAAATCATCCAAAGTCAACTCTGGAATTCCACCACTGCATGATGGCTACTCCGTACACAATGCGCTACAGGTTGCTGTCATGTGCATGCATGCAGTGCAAGCCAGTGGCTCCGCACGCGAAGTGCCCTTGGCGCACTCAGATGATCATTTGTCTCGAGATGAGTACCATGCCGCTGGACGACCTGGTACGTATTCTCCAGCAGCGACACCGCGCAAGGGGGGGGGGGGGGGGGGGGGGGGGGGGGGGGGGGGGGGGGGGGGGGGGGGGGGGGGGGGGGGGGG
>JAGDFM010000364.1:30881-41680 GCA_019155715.1 Phytophthora pseudosyringae
AAAACCCACCCCCCCCCCCCCCCACCCCCCCCCCCCCCCCAGAAGACTTTCATCCTAGACATGACTCGTGAAAACCTCACACCCTTCCACATCGTGCATGCAATGGCACGCAAATTTGAGAATATTCTACAAGTTACCTGAACTCCAAAAATTCCAGAACGCTGTAAACCACTACCGCCGGACCAAGGTGGGTGGAACGGACCGCTACGGATGAGCTTTCTGCATGTGTGGACTGTCTAACGACGCAAGAAAATTTCATTGTTCATAGCATCCCAGGTTGAAGATAGACACTACACAGAAGCACTTGTGGCTCTCCAGAACGTGTATGTACAAGTGGTTGGAAAGCGATGGGACGTGCGCTATAAATGGCAGATGCTGACAAAGCTCAATGCAACGCCCCCCCCCCCTATTAGTCGGGCTCAGAGTAATTGTGGTGGAAAGCTGCGAGCCCCGAAAAACGGACTGACTATTTCTGGTGCATGTCTATATATGGGGCACGAATAATTAACGTAGAGCATAAACTTTGCTTTCATTGCACTTCAACCTCGTTATATCCACGCTCAAACTCTACTGAGTACTTCTCTATTAGCTCTCGGAGTGGCGTGCCGAGCTGCGTCATTTTCCACATACCATCGTTCCGACCATCTTGTCCGCACAGCAGCATGAATTTCTTCGCACAGTTGCGTCCTTTGTCGTCGACTTCACGGTTGACGCACCGAACACACCCAGCTGCTGTTTCTACGGAAACCTGCTTGGCCGGGTTAGCCAAAGCCCCCGATGCTTTCCACCCACTCACCTCGTCTAATAGCAGCCATATTGTGAGCTCGCACAAGCGACGCCAGCGGACTTTGATTCATTGGATAGGAAATCGATCTGGTGGATGTACTTTATCAGCCGCATTAGCGGGAAGAAGGTGATCGTTGTCGTGAGCCTGCACTTCATTACTTGAGTGCCCACTGCAATTGTCCATCCAGAGCACGCGATCACCAGCAAATGGCCCCACGTCCTCATATCATGTAGTCATTTCAGCATGATGGTGTTGTTGAAGGCGACGACCGATAACAGACGCCATCAGCGGTGTCGAGAACAAGTGTTGAGGGCGTGTGAGGACGCTAACATCTTTAATACATGGACAATACCTAATTGCAACCTGGAAAAAAAACTGTATGGGTACACGAAGCTTTGGAGGTCGAATCCTCACAGTGAGCGATCCCGCCAGATTTCACTCGACGTCGCTCCGACTTGTACCAAGTAGCGCACACATGAGTTTTCTAGGTTTACTATCCTGGAAACTACCTGGGACACTGGCATGCCCATCGATTGGATGGAATGCTTCCGACAAGATCTACTTGTCGTCACTTTCACTTTTGATCAAGTCGCGCACACATGAGTATCCCAGGTTTCACGCCTGGAGAATACCTGGTCAGGTAATATATGCGCTCGATGTAAACTACCTGCCCTCTTAATAAGGTTACCTTCTGGACAATACCAGATTTCTGATAATTTTCTGAATCTGGGAAACCTGGACTAGGAGGCCGTCCTTACTTCTACAAGATATCAGTCACTGATTCAGTCAGTGGTTAGAGGGTTAGGAACTGTAAAGAATCGTTAGTTACCAGAATCAGCTATTCCTGAAGTTTTGATTGGTAGACGAGGGATCCGCTGACACACACAGCGGACCTTCACTTTCGCCTTCCGCCATGGCCGCTACAGCCTTGTCTCGCGTCCACTCGAGCTCCGCCGGCTATGGGGCCGTGGATTTACCGCCCTCGTCGCCGCTGCTGCCGTCCGCTGCACTGCATCGAGACTCGTCCGAGTACCTGTTCAAGTTCCTGGTGCTCACGCAGGTGTTCATGTACCTCGAGGCCGGCGCCGTGCCCTCGCTGCTGCAGCAGTTCACGCTCACGTTCCGCCTGAGCCCGCAGGAGCAGGGCCTGCTGGGTGCCATCGTGTACATCTCCATCTCGCTGGCCTCGCCCTGGTGCAGCACGCTCTTCCGCCGCTTCGATCCGCGCCAGCTGCTCGGCGTCTCGCTCGTGGTCAACAACCTGGCAGTACTCGGCCTCGCGTGCGCTCCCACCGCTGCCTGGTACTCCAAGTCGCTGCTCATCTCGTTGCGCGGTTTCGTTGGGCTAACGCAGGCCTTCAGCTGCGTGTACTCGCCGCTTTGGGTGCACGACTACGCCCCCAAGACTAAGCGCGGCACTTGGATGAGCTATCTACAGGGTGCTGTTCCCGTCGGTATCACGCTAGGCTACTTTGCTGGCTCGGTCACCATCTGGCTCGCGTCACAGGGGCCTGAGGTTGCTGCAACCCCATTGCAAAGTGTCGTGACCGCTTTATCCAGGGCTGCGCTTGGGATCAATGCAAACTCCGACCTCGCTGATGGTATCGACGACGCCTCCATGAGACTTTGCCACGGAATCTACTGCTGGCGCTGGCCGTTCCTGACCCAATTCGCGCTCATCCTCCCGCTGTCCATTTTGATATTTTTCGTACCGCGGGAACACATCCGACTGCGCTCGACTCGTCGCCGCTCCATCGTCATTGTGGACGAGGGTGAGGACGAGGATAGCAGTGCGGAGCAATACGTGCCAACGGTGTATGATGACGAATGTGTTTTGATAAGTCACCCTGGGGATAGCAGCGTCTCAGATGGCTACAGCTTTCGATCATTGGAGTCGCACGACCAGGAGGAGAACGCTTCTCGATGGAGCAATCTGTGGCTGTTGCTGCAGCACAGAGTGTACGTGTTTATTGTCATGGGCCTGTCTGGATTATTTTTCGTCGTCGCGGGTGTACAATTTTGGACGACGCTGTACTTGGAAACTAATACGAAGGATTCGATGTACGAGATTCACCTGTCGTATCTACTGGTGAGTGGCACAGGGCCCATCATGGGGGTGTTCTTCGGCGGCTGGCTCATCGATCAGTTCGGCGGCTACTCAGGGCCATATCACCAAATGAAAGCACTCCGGGTTTGCATGATGCTTGGAGGCGCCTCCTGCCTGGCGGCTTTGCCTGTGTCGTATGTGCACAACACTTTCTACATTGCAGTGTTCCTCTGGCTCATGCTCTTCTGCGGTGGCAGTATTCTTCCAGCGTGCTCTGGCATTGTCATCTCAGCAGCTCCGCCACAGTTGCGCCCGTTGGCCTCTTCCGTGGCATACGCCAGCTACAACCTCTTTGGATATGCAGCATCGAACTACATTCCTGGCTTCATCATGAATTTCATCATCGACCCCAGCGCTGACGCGGATGCAGATTCCAATGGTCTTGGAAGCGTTGGATCATGCAACGCTGCGTGCACGTACCGTATCGGATTCCGCATCGTCCTGTTCTGGAGTGTGTGGGCCTTCTTCTGCCTTACGTGCGGCGCGATCGAGTCAGGTCGGAACTACAGGGCGACAATCCGTGCGCATTCTAATGGACAGCACAACGGCAGTGGAAAGCAGCGCATAACGGCGGCGGCTATTCCGTATCAACCCGTTTTCAAGAGTGTTGTGTAAGTAATTTTCGTGACGGCTATTCTACCCCATGGACCAGCGCTCGCAACGCGCTGGTAGATCTAGTTGGGGTATCGAGAGAATATAGGTAACGCGAGCGACATCGTGTATATTTATGATCGTAAATCGCATGTTTGTCTTTACTTACTTCGCTTCGTTCGGGCTACTCGTCATCATTTGCTTTAAGCGAGGTGCCTTGCGCAGGAGCGCGTTGAGCATCGTTCCCACGAAGAAGGCGACGACAGTCGACGTCATTGTAATGACGTTATACGGCATGCTGAAGTCGGGTGTTGGCAGCGGCACGAGAAGAGGCTCCGTAAAGAGCGTAGTGGTAAAATTAGGAGACTCGGCTTCCTTGCCACAGATCGAAAATGCTTCGCCATCATCCAGCACGTCAAAGGTAGCCACACCTGAGGGGATGTCAAAACCGCGGTTGGCATCGGGTGGATGTTCCGACAAGCGCAGGAACACCTTTTCCATCTGAAGCGAGAAAACTAGTGTGGTGTTGGCCGGAAGGAAAGCCTCGAGACGCAACTGGTTGGGGCGGCCACGCAGCTCGGCGGGCACAAAATCGAATGCTTGAACCAACTCTTGTGCTTTCTGATCGCACCCATCTGCGGTGGATCGGAACGTGTGGAAGTAGACACGGAGATACCATGGGATGACGTCGTGATATGTAACATGCATGCCACACGACGGGTGATTATTCTTGAGCTGGACCGCGATGCCACCGCTCACCTGGCCGTAGCCAGTGACAAAGCGGTGTGCCGAAACCACGTCCTGTTGCGCCTTGTAGCTGATTTTTGAAGAGGCTTCTTCGGCCGCAAGTTTCCAGTCGTCGAACCACGACTCAGAAAGCGACACGGGTTTCTCGCGAAGATCGGTGGTCACAACATCGGACGACTCCATGCCTTCCGTGTGAATAATGCTCTCTTCGGCCAGCGGACACGCAGCAATATCTGTGCTGGGCTGGTCATTGGCAAAGAACAGCGAGCCAAGGCTCCAGCGCGATTTATTGTGCTTTGTAGGACTTTGTACCGTCGTCAGGTGTTGTCGAAGTCTCCAATTGCCGTCCGAAGTTCTCTCAGCAAACAGCGAAAGCGAGAGATACTCCCCTGAGACTGCATTAATAGGGTCAATAAGAGCCCCTAGCCCAGTGATCGCTCGACACGGCAGCATCTTGAGCCACGGCGTCAAGTTCTCCGTACAGAGCTCCTCGCGAGCCAGCGAGCCGTGCAGGAACACGAGCGCGGGGTCGGCGGCGGTCGTCGGGAAGGCGCCCAATTCCTGGGGCGTGGAGCCCGGCAGCAGGCCCGTGACGACTGTCTCGTCCATCTGGTTCAGCGACGCCGAGAAGATACCGCCCAGTTCCGACGTGATGCCACGCCAGCGCTGATGGACGTCGGCGTCGCCCCGTAGCGACACCTGCAGGCGCGTGCCGAAGGGCGCGTGGGCGAAGCCGGAGTCGCTGAAGCTTTGCGCCGATCCGTAGCGCCAGTCCGCGTGTCTTCCGACGGAGAAGGTCAAGAACAGCGACTCGGCGTCGTGTTTCTCGAGGATCTGGCGCAGCACGTTGGGGAAGAGCGACCCGCCACCGGGGCGGGGGGTCTCGTCCACGGAGAACTCGAAGCGGCCCAGCACCTGGTTGATAGCGGGAAGCGGTCGCAGCGTCAGACGCTCCGTGAACGCGGCGCGGGATCCATGGAGCAACGAAAGCAGGCACAGCAGTAGCGCGACGAGCGGCATCGTTGCCTTGCTTAATCGCCGCGTGATTGAGGTGGCGCGGCGTATGTTGCTGGTAGGAGCTGATGTGCCTTACACCATCGAGCAACTGCGGTACTCGTGCGAACTTTGCTGTGGCGTTTTACACTGCTTGCATGACATGAAGCGCCATGGTCTGCTCGATATCCTACTGGGACACTAAAAACGGCTGTAGATATTAGTAGACACGTGGATGGCTTGCGCGCAGTATTGATATAAGTACGCTTTACAGCAATTTCATACTCGAGTACGATTTATAGATAAGTCGTACGAATTATTGTGCCTTATACTTGTCGTTTTCACTTAGCCGAATCCTTAATTCAAGGTGATTTTATAAATCGAGGTCAAGATAAAGTTCAAATCGATCTATTTAAATTTAGGGCAGTTAATATCTCCGCCAAATCTCGATATCCTGGGCAAATCAACATCGATTTCCTAAATAACGGCCCCTTGTGCGCGTTTAAGAACGCACATCAATGCCATAGCGTAAACTGGCCGACAACGACCGACTCTGCCGACACCAATACGATTGGACAGAATGACATCAACTGTGCTTTTTCATTCGGCAAAAGTTGCATTAATTTAATTGGCTAAAGGAGCTCGAGGACGAATAAATGCGAATTGTGGTTCTGTTGGTGAGGAGACCCCTCATAACACAATCAGCAGCATCCAGCAGCAGCGACACCACCATGACGAGTAGCAGCAGCGGGGGCGGCGCCAGCGTGCAAGGGGCGTTCGTGTGCGGGGGAAGGCGGGTCCCCTCGCAGCCAGCAGCAGCAGCGCAAACAACAGGTGCGATTGAATTGTATGGAGTGGATAGTGATATCAATGCTCACTTCTGTATGGTGTGTGTAGTGTTGTGCAGGTTCGACTGAGCTGTTGTGTGTGGAGGAAGCATGACGTGCTACTTGCAGCGAACCCGTGCTGTTCCACACACCGATGCGTGCAGCTAGACGGCTTAAACTCGGTGTGCCGTATCAATGGCGTCAACCTAGTTGTGCGAAGTCGTAGTGGGTGAGATCGACAACGGTAATACACGCAAATGAGCTTGTCAAACTTTGCTATTGTGTTCTTGCTTGTTACGAGTTGTAACCCCTACGAAGGCGACGGAGCGGGTGGCGGTGGCGAGTCGTTTGACCAGCTTGCGTGTTGAGCAGCTCTCCACGTCCATGACCAGCTTCATCCTCGATGAAGATTCGGCGGACCAGCGCTTGGCGGCGACGATTGAATGCGACGACCATCCTGGGCGGCAGATTGGACGCAGGCTCTTCGGTGGATTCCCAGTCCACGATGTAAATGTGACGACCCGTGTACGTAGGTGTCCGTGATGGCTCTGACCGTACACAAGTGGCGCTGCCAGTTTCGCCGTCGGCACCCACTCTGCCTCGCTGTCGCTGCTCACGTCATGGTCACTCGGGATTGCTCTGGATAGTGTGGCCGCTTCGTTGGAGGGTGGTGCTGGAATCCACACGACATCGTCATCTTCGTCATCGCCCACGGCACCAGCGATGTTCAGAAGCTGTCCCTCCGCCAGTGGAATCAAAGACGTTTTTTTCATCAGCGACGTTAACCACGCCGCACACACCCTTCGCCTCGGCTTCATCGGCAACGGCGTGGGAGGTCTTCTCTTCGGCCACGCTCGACTGCATCGCTTCGGCCACGCTCGACTGCTTATCTTCGGCCACGCTCGACTGCTTCTCATCGGCCATGCCACCCGGTGGATTCTCCTCCGCGGAGCTCGACTGCTTTTCTTCAGCTACGCCGCCCGAAGAATTCTCCTCGGTGACGACGACCGCCTCCACTGTCCGATGGATTGATGCACGCCACGCTTTCACATGGCGCCCGTCAATACGGCGTCCACACCGTGCAATTAAAACGGTGATGGCCAAAAACAAGGGACTGTCCGGGTCTGGTGCGCCGACGACTTGACCATTGAGCTCGCTTCTCAGGTATCGTAATGCTTCGTTTGTTAACTTCACACGAAGAAAGTACTGCCTAATGAATGCATCAACAGCTTCGATGAACGCTTTTTTACTTAAGGGTGCCATCTCCAATCTGAGGTAAAATAACTAACTGGATATGATGAGCTGGGGTCACATGAATTCGTAACGGACGAGAGATGTATTTTTGATGGTCTTATTTGAGCTCATGTCAGGAAAGTATCAAACCTTCTGCAGCCAGCAACTTCCCACGCGTACGTGTGTCTCCCATTTCACCTAAAAAATAACTCCATGGTTGTTTCGGGTGCGGGGTCACTGATTTGACCAATAGCCAAGCGGGCACGATACGCGGAGATGAGCGTTCTTAGAGCTCCATCACTATACTGTGACATAGTGCCCCGGGGTTTCCGGGGAAGCCGACCATCTTGGTGCGGTTTGATGATCCTGAGGAAGTCAAGCCTCCAGACACAGCGACCGCTCCATTCCCAAGAAGAGAACGCCAGAGAGGCAGCACAGCACGGCTGACGACCGCAGACAGGGCGACCATAGTGTAGCCAAGTCGGCCCATAGTGAAACCAAGTAGTTAGGCAGATCCCACGATCTACCATATGTTAAGCATCGCCCAAGGCCTACGGGCCGAAGCGATGCCCAATTTAGTCTTACTTTTCCCCTCAAGCGCGCAGAGCTCGTTTCCAGCGACTAGGACAAGAGGAGAAGGACGCGGCATCGGGGATCCGCGATAGAAGACTGAACCCCCAGGTAAACTCGATATCACCGTTGCGAGGGTTTCCCCCAGGAAGCTCGGGCATTTCATATCTGTTACCCCGGAGTGCGGTCTAGCCGGCACGGGAGT
Organism: Phytophthora pseudosyringae; assembly: GCA_019155715.1. NCBI lineage: Eukaryota > Oomycota > Peronosporomycetes > Peronosporales > Peronosporaceae > Phytophthora > Phytophthora pseudosyringae. The sequence goes on from JAGDFM010000364.1 coordinate 38,942, forward strand.
GGCACTTTATATTCTCAGGGTCTCGCCCAATACTACTAGCGGCCATCGCCGGTGGAGTCTCTCTCCGAAAGAACCAGTGTACATATTTTAGTTGCGTATTAATTTCACCCCGGGAGTTTGGTAGCGTTCCCCGGGTGATTGTTTGTCTAGCTACCCACCAGCGTACTGTACTAGGTCGGGACTCTAAGGGTTCTCAGTGGTTGACCTTATCCCTGGTCTAAACAACCGATTCGAAGGGGGTACACAAGGTGAGGTTACTGACCGAGTTCCCCGGGACCTTCTTGTCTGTAGAAGGTATTCCCAAGGAACTCACGGCCCCGGATAAATCCCTCGTCCGGGCGGGCCGTCTATCCACAAGGAAATTCACTCTGATCCAACGCAGGGTGCACACGTGTTGCCCCGGAAGGAGACACTAAGAAGCCGCGGGGCGAAAGTTCCAAGCGCTACGTCACAATACAGAGCTCGAAGTTGCTTGAGCAGACCCGACCCAAACTTTCGCTTGATACCTCGATCAACGAGGAAAGAGTTCAGGTTTTCTGGGCCGTATCACCAGCTTGGAGAACGCGGTCGCAGTAATCTCCATCGGTGGGGTCGAGGTCGAATCCGTTAGGTAAGAACAAATTCATGAAGCTAACGATCTGCTTTGACTGAGACTTGTACTGCCGATAATCGCAGACCCCCATAGTCCAGGCGTCTTGGTGTACCACTCAAACCAAGTTGCGGATGCCGGCCTCGAGGCTGAGCGAACCCTGGGTTTGACCGGCTTCAATAGTTCGGCCGAAGATGCGGGAACTTCACGAACTATTTCCACTGCTGTGGAAGCGAGATCCACAACAGCGCCGCCACCGTTCGGGATCCGCTTCTCCAACTCGGCAATGCGTGCAGACTGCTCCTTGTTTGCCTCCAAAAGCCGAGCAATTACAGCATTCTGATGGTTGAGCAGCTGAATCTCACGTGTGATAGTTTTGTCTTCATGTGCGCTGGTTGGTGATTCAGTTGATCACTCCAAGCCAAGAGTTCCGGCATCAAAACTTGGATCCAGAAGAGGCAGCTGCGCATCCGCGACGTGTACGGGATCATTGGGTACCTGTCATCGATTTCAGGAAAGTGCTGGATCAAAGACGCCACGAGGAGGTTAGCGACTTGTTGATCCAGGATCAGCGACCCATCTTCAAGACCCAAGCTGGACGCGAATACCAAGCGACCTAACGCTCTAATTTTAGAAGAAGTTGCGGTGTCGAAGCTGCCCAGCGTGAACACCTTCCTGTCCTCGCTGGTTGTGTTGAATACGTAGGCAAATGCCTTGTTCATCGCCGTCATATTCCAACTACCCCGATCAAAGATCTACTGCGGACTCAGCGATGAATCTGCATTAGCATGCTGTGCGTCACCTCGACGGAACGAATGCGATGATAGGTCTATCGAGACACCAGCCTTGGCTTGACGTGCACTCGCAACCTTGAGCACGCGATTGACGTAGCCTTGCATTTTCAGTGGAGCAGGTGTCTGACGCTGAGGTATCCTCTCTGACGTCGTACTCATTGGCTCAGCTTCATCGTCGCAGTGGAGAAGCGCGTCAGTCAGTGGTGTCTCGTCCGTCATCTGCCCTTCCTCATCCTCGTTGCTATAGGAAAGCTGCTCAAGGTCGAGTACCGACGAGACTGGGAAAGTTTGCATCGCAAGCGCCATACCGATCGCGTGCAGTGGGCACGTGATGAAGGAGCCCTTGTCCGGAAAGAGAGAGAGACCTTGTTCCTCCGACATTTTCGCGCGGATCAGGCGAAGGAAGAGCACGTTCCCTGAAGAGACGGACAGGTTGCACTTCTGGAGAAATGCAAGGTCAGACGCTCGTCCAAACGCGTACCAATGATGCAGAGAAGCGCTGCGTCTTGATACTCCTTGCCTGAGCTGGCGTCAAAGTACAGCCCGTCGACCAGAGATCGCAAGTCGTCCTTCGTACAGGCTCGTGCCTTGGTCACCATTCCACCTTGCTGTCGTTTGAGGCAGTAGCGTTCCAAAATACGGCCCATCTTGAGTAGCCGCTGCTTGATGACATGACGATGCTGTGGAAATCCTTCCAACAGCCAGATCTTGACGTTGCGGTAGTAGCTCATCACGATGTTGCGCTTGCGCAGCTCACCACCTCGGCCTCGCGCAAATGCGAGATGCATCGCAAAGCGGTCAAGCAAATTCACGAAGGTGGAACCACTCTCGTCGCCAAGAAGTGTAGTTCGGATGAACTCGAGCGTGGTGTTCTCCGACGCGAGAAAAACTTTGAAGACGTTGACCGCTGTCACTTGCGATCGCTTCGTGTTCACAGGGGCAATGTCTTGCAGGCTCATTGTTTCGAGTCTAGTGTCGGCTGGCTACTTGATATCCGGAAAATGTGCGAATGACTTGACTTATCGACGAATAATGTCTGGCTGCCGCTGCCGACATTGTGCGTCAGCCACGTGTCGGTATCCGCATAAGCTAACCCTATCGGGTTTTATTGGGCAAAATGTTTAAGGTACGACGTGTGATTCGCTCAATTCTCACTTGGTAATTTTATTGGCTCACAAACAACCATACAGATAATAAGTGTTTTTTTCATGCTGTCGGCAGTTTGACGATATTCATCCATATCGCGGCGGTTCCGACACCCTAACCCTTTCCGACACTTTCCGACAGTTACATAATTATGTTAAACGGAGGGGTGTCACCCTTAAACTATCACCAGTCCCTAACCAACCCCCCCAA
>JAGDFM010000365.1:7610-41452 GCA_019155715.1 Phytophthora pseudosyringae
CCCCCCCCCCCCCCCCCCCCCCGGGTGCAGTTCGTCCTTGTCCACGCAGTCAATGGCGATGTATTCCGTACTCTCGGCTGTCGCCTATCTCGTCGTTGTGTTCGTCGAAATGGCAGAAGATCATGTCATTTGACTCCCGCTCGGCGTCGATCGGAGGTGTTGCGACACGGCTTGGTTGTCTGGCCCTTTCTCCTCGCAGAGCGTGAGGAACTTGAGCGTCTCGAACACTTGCTTGGCATTGAAATCCCCCTCCTTCGACGGCATCACCACGAAGTTGAGAGCGCCATAGTCCCCGAAGTCGTCTGGGGACACGGGGGGCGAGTCCGAGGTCAGGATGGGGCCTGCTTGCGTCGACGTGCTCGGTAGCCGGCATCTTGCGGAATGCAAGGGGGCTTTGGCCATATAAATCACCGAAAGCATGTGCGTTGTGGCCAGCGCTCGACAAAAACAGCCAATTCAGGTTACTCATGGAAATACTGCACTTGCCGACGTGTCTCAAGGTGAGTCATCCGAGTTCACACTGACAGAAACGAGAAAGGGGTTCTAGTGACCATGGCCACGCAGGGCATTGGCCACGAAGCTATGGGCCCTCCCAGGAGACTCACGTCCGTACGATACAGCCTCGACCACGGTTCAGGCCAATACTGCGAACGAACACTCGCTGAGGTCCCCAGAAGTAGTTCTGGCCGTTGAAAAGGTGATGATCGCACCACTGAGCGTTCATTCGAAGTCCGACGAAGTCACAGGGGTGACCACGGCAAGAATGGACACCCTTAAGAAAACATATGTTTCGGTGGCCCGGGTGCTGACGAATTTTGTTGACCTGGAGAGCCGCTAACACCACCAACAAAAGGGTCTCCGATTACCCCTTACAGTTCTACGGGAGGCTTCCAAGAGATCGATGGTTCGTGATGTCTTTTGATGAATCAGCGAAAACAGAGAAGTATGGTGGATATGGAAGTTTCCCGTGGGTGTTGTGGAAGTTACTGGAGTGGAAAATAGTGATCGCTGCGAACGCTTACCTCTCGTCCACCACTGTAAACCTCGCCGAGAATGCGGGGATGAATAATGGTGTCAAAGCGGCTATTGAGTATGGCGCCGCTGATTTAGGCATTGTGGGTGACTCTAGGCTTGCGATCCAACAAACTACGGGTGATCGCATGTCGGATGGAGTCCCTCGTGACATTGCTGAATCTTAATAAAACACTTACCTCCAAGCTTCAGTCAGTAAAATACCTGCATGTGGTGAGAGAATACAATGCAGCTGCAGACTCACTAGCCACCGAAGCTTTGGAGTCCAAAATGAGCCGGGTGGCCCTCGCGGAATCTCGGAAGGATGAGCTGATGACTTTGAACCGCATCCAGGAAGTAATCTACGAGCCGATGGAAGACCAGGCGGAGGTGGAAAAACGTGATCCTATGCAATCCAGTACAGCTATGACCGGTAGCAAGTTCTCACAGCGGAAAACTTTTGAGAATTTCGTGCGGAGAGACACTTCAGTCGACCACGGAGAAATGACTGTAATGGCTCGACGACAAGCGAAAGTCAGGAAACGCGTCAGGTTTGCCGATGAACACACACAGGAGCAAGAAAACACAGTGGAGAACGGGTGGAAACAGCCAGCGAGGGTTCATCCGACGATAATACTTCGCATCATCTCAACAACACAGTGTTACCAGCAGTTTCGGACGCAACAGATGTCGACCCGATTGAGTTCCAACGTGAACAAAGAAAACGGATTGCCCGGGCACAGGATGAAGAGCTGAAGTGGGCAAACGCTTAAAACGGTGTTGAAAGGCAATGCAGAGAATCTGCGCTACCGAGAAGCCCGAGATGCATGGAAGTACACGGATCGATTTGTGCTGTCTGAGGATGGTGTGCTCCACTACCTTGGACTGAACCGTCGCTATGCCAAAGGCTGGCAAGAAGAAATGAAGTTACGTCTAGTGGTACCAACAACGATGATTCAAGAGGTCTTACAAAACTGTCATGATTCGCTGGAAGGTGGCCATCAAGGCGTAGTGCGGACATTTCAGCGTGTTAGGTCCGACTACTATTGGATGGGGTTGTACGCCGACGTGGAGAAACATGTGAAGTCCTGTCCAGACTGCAGTTCGAGCAAAAGCAAGCCGCAACTACGGGGCTACTCACCCGGCAATGTGTTAGCCGAACGTCCGTTCCAGATTGTGTCGATGGATTTCGTAATACCACTGCCAAAGACTCGCAGGGGCAACACTGCGTTGTTATTGTTCCAGTGCTCATTCACGGGCTTCACCATTGTCAAAGCAATGGCAGACACCTCGGCTCTCAGCGTAGCTCGAGTGTTTGAAGAATGCGTCTACCGAAGGTTTGGAGCGCCGTAGTTGATCAGACACGATCGAGACCCACGTTTCATGAGTGAGGTTTTTCAAGCCTTCACAGAAATGATGCAGGCGAGATCTCGAGCAACAATGAGCTATCGCCCACAAGCTAATGGACAGCAAGAACGATCGGTGAAGTCGGTGATGACTTCAGTACGTCTATACGCGGAGGAACCTCTACTGCAAGATTAACTCGATTCTGTCAGTATCGTCACCGGTATCCAAATGAAAACTCGTTGCAGGGTTTTCCATCGTCATCTGGACCGACAGTACCTCGGGAAGATCCAGCGAGGGTTCTTTCGCAATATTGACCTGACCCGTGGTCGAGGCTGTGCCGTCACTCGCGTTGCAAAGCTTGATCGGGAAGTTGGAATCAAAAGCGATACGTCGGGTGCAGAAGTAGATCAGGAGGAAATGAACTGGAGAAGAGTGTTGGCAGATGTCCAGCACGAGGGAAGTTGCAAAGTGAGACCTCACACTCACGCAAATTTCTTTGCGCCGTTGGCCTTTGTACACTACCGATAGGCCTCAGTATATGCGCCTTTCACGTTGAACACACCTAGGCCTCGGCTGGTGCACCTTTCACGATACCGCTTGGATCTGCACACCCTATGCTGCGAGATGATGCCTATCCTAGCCTGCGACTCTTGCTGAATGTTCGCCGAGCACGAATGAGGGTGTTTTCCTTCCAATCAATGGCCAGGTCTGCGAACCAACGGTTCGAGCTGGCTGAAACTCCAAACCTTGAAACTCCAAACTGCATGAGTGGTTTGAAGTTTCGGGTGTTTCGTCTTCAAACCATCGGCACCCAATAATTTTGATTTGGTTTGGCTGAAATATTTCTTCAAACCAATAGACTGCACTTTGGTTGGTTTGGTTTGTTTCAGGCGTGAGAAAACTAAGCGTAAACGTAAATTGGTACACGAAAAGTGCGTAATTTTACGCTTACCCGAACCGTCGACGTTATGCGAAAGAAGAAGAAGAAAAAAACAATGAAAATCCAGATTAAAAAAACAAAGCTCATGCAAACATTACTTTAAATCCACTTTGCCCGAGGTGAATCAGTTGGATGTTGCAGGCAACATCCCAGCTAAAAGACTGTGATGAACCTCAGTATCCGAGATTCGTTTGCTTTATCAAGCTGGACAGAGGCGTACTGGGGTCTCCAGTATTGCCAGCGTTTGTGGGGCACGCCGTGTTACAGTTTGACGCAGAATGAGCCGAGTGTTATGCCTCCTGAAGCCACAAGAGCCATAGCCAACATGCACACCCGCTAGAACAGGCCAACGCCATCTGGGCTGATTAGATTGTGCAGGCGGTCGTGGGCATTGTCAAGAAGGGAACCGGATGAGAAGTACATGTCATGTACTTCTCATCCGGCGAAACGACCAGTTCTGTAGATACTGAAACTGGATATCCAGTGACCCCGAACTCGAAGGAAACGTAGAACTATGTAGTGTTTTGTTCGGCTCGCCTTCGTCTTGGGGTCAACAGCACATGAGTAACCGCTGAGCCGTTTGATACATTGCCGAGCCAAGCTCATGCCGTGCCAGGCTTATTGATCATCTGCGTTGCCTTGAGGCTGGCAAATACGGTACCAGCTGCCACACCAAGGAACTAGCTCACTCGGGCAACGGTTTGTGGCTCTCCGCCGCATGTCGTTGAGGGTGAGTGCACCAGCATATTGTACGCTGCAACGGGCAATACGAACGCCACCCTCTCTTCATCTTCCGGTTTCTGTGTCCCCCGAGGGCGGCGAACTTCGTGGTTAGAGTCGATCATCTTGGTGTCAGGTGCAGGAGCGAATCAGCTGAGATACATTGATGTCACTTAGTTCTCTCCAAACGACTTATAGAGCACTGTTTAGCATCTGCGTTATCTTCACAGCGCCAAAAACAATGCCAGCTGTCAGGCCCACGCCAATTACAGCGATGACGGCCTTTGCCCCCTTCGAAAGTGGCGCACTGTTCTCCACCGCGTGTAGAATCTGGGACGATTGCGTTGAAGACATCGAAGTCGAGTGGAGCAGGTTGGACTACGCAGCAATGGGCGGTACGATCATCCTCTCTTCACCTCCAGCTTTGTGTCTTCGTCTAAGATGGCGAACTGCGTTAGTCAAGGCGACACGATCATGGTCTGACGCAGGAGCGTTGTGGATTTTGGCAGTGTCTTCGGCTCCGGTGAAGGTCCTGTCACTCGCGAGGAAAGCAGCCACGAACACGGCCAGGCAGGATGAAACGAAGCGCATGCTCGTCTTCGTGCGTGTAAGTTGCTGGAATGAAATGCTGGAATGAACGGCTCTCGGAACTGGTTTCCCACGCAGAATGGCCTGGTGATTACGATCTGAAACAATGCGCTCTAATGGGACAGCTCACCGTAATCGCGAAACAAGGACATTTGCTTAGGGTACAAATACATGTACAAACCGACGACAGCGAAGCCTTACAGTTGTGCACCTCGTTTTCGGCTCCGCTATAAACGTATAGCCCGAGATAGTCTATAGGGATTTGAACACGTTTGGAAGTCAAAACCACTCCTGAAAACCATATAACTTTAGGTTTCGATATGGTCCGTCCTGCCGAAAACGAGGTGCACCACGACTGTAGCTCTTTCGAATGGGATTTGAGCCTTTGTCACTTGGTATCGACGATACCGTATCGTTGTGTTGCTGATGGTTGGATTTCTCATTCTTCTCATCGTATGTGGCAAAACCAAATACTATAAGACATGTAGTCACGCAAGGACAGAGGAATTCTCGTCAAACTGGAGGAAATGCAGCCAAGAATGGCCTGCAGCACCAAATACGTCAACGCACACCACAGAGTACGTGGTGTGGGTCGCTACAGGTTGGCAGTTCGGCAGCTCCCTCATGCGCCCAAGTGTCCGCTTATCAACTTATTGGAAGATGAAACTTCATGGGAATTGTCTCGCTAGAAAGCCACCAAAGGTAATCTCGATGGTCAAAATCCGTTTACGGGCAGCTTTTGCGGACGACGCAGGGGCCGACGAAGCCGAATGGAAGCAGATCTGGCGGCCACGCAGCTTAATCTGCATCTCTCTCCAATGAGAATTACAAGGCAGCGAAAACGAGTATCTCAAAGCAGGACCTTACGGCGCTTGAGAGCGCTCGCAACGCGAGAAAGAAGACGCGCGCACACCAAAATCCAACGCACGAGACTGTTGAGTGTCGGTCACTTCGCGAGACAGCCAAAACAATCTCTCCCTCCCATTCTTCTCATCGCGACTTACTTTAAGCGACGTTGTATGGTTTGCGTGTATACGTTAGGTCAATCTGCGAATATAGCGGAAGCTCAGACTTCCTCCGTTTGGCTCCAACGTAGCGTCTCTGGTGCTGCTTTGCGTGAACTCCTGACCGTTGAGCGACAGCGCAAGATGCACCATAGCGTCGGCGCTGAGTGGCAGCTCTGGGAGAACGAACTCTGCCGTGTGGGCCGCTTCGTCAATTTCCACGGGTACGACCTTAGCAAGACAGAACTGTTAGACCCTGGGTAAGAACTATAGAGGACGTACCAGTAACCATAGAGGACGTACCAGTGAAACGTTGGAGTCGGCAGCTTCAAGTCTCACGCACGCTGCAGATGTTGCAATGGCCTTGTCCACCGCCAGCGACATCTTGGTGCCGGGTTCTGCCTCTTGCGGAGTGATGGCGCCCACTTCCGGGACCGCACAATACACGAAGCCAAGACCAGCATCGGTGAAGTGCTCGCCGTCCAGCGATACCCAAATGTCGACTTCTTCTCGCGTCCCCAGCATCATCCCCTCGGCCATGGCAGCAACAGTGGCAGAGTCGGCCGGGAACGGTAGCGGAGGAGTCCGGAATACGACACGCCGAGTGGCTGCGTCCGGTTCGCCCACTCCTGCAGATTCCTCTGGTCTCAAGCAAACTGCAGGCACGACGACGCTGTTTTCTCGCCATCGAAGCTTCACAGCCGCGTCTTGCGTGTCGAAGTGGAAGAAGTCGCCTACCACGGACACTTGAGTGCCACCCGGCACCATCCCGACGCTCGGGAACAGACTCAACAAGCGACCGGGAGCTACCATCCCGAACATTTGCGCTGCTGTGGAGGAGCTTCTACCTCCGAGTTGGAGCTGAGCCGGCAAAAAGGTTCTGCCCGAGTTCATGGAGACGCGCAGTTGCGACGCAAGGCCTGTCTTCGAGTACGCCTTCCACCATTTCGCGGGTAGACTCGCAGCTTTCGGGTTCGGTACCGCTGGGGCCGTGCCCAGCCACGCCGTCAGAGGCGGAATTGTACACGTCAAGAAGTTGCCTTCGACTCTCTCGATAGTGAGAGCAGCCGTCGCGTTCGGGTCCGTCTCCCCTTTGCCACTGCTAGACGGGGAGTGCACGATGGTCACCGAGAGCTGAGCTACTTCCGGAGGGAGGAGGTTCACCAGCTCAAGCGTGATCGTCTGTGGCAAATCAGTGCTAAGGAACGAGTTGGGGCAAACGCGAGCGAGTTGTGCGTCGTGGGCCCAGATAACGTGAGGCAGCAATGGCTGCAGCTCCTCGTGTCTACGAGAATGGCTGAAGTGGTCGACAGAAGGCTCCTCCTCCTCGTCACCGTCTCCGTCGCTGTGTTTGACAAGCGCTGGATCCACGCACACCGGAGCAAACATGAGGCCGCCATCGTACGAGATCTCGAGCGTGTACGGCGCAATGCCCTCGCCATTGTTCGGGAGAGCAGGCACCGTAAGTCGTAGCAGTCTGTGGCTCACATCCGACGGATCGTGCTCAGTCTCCTCCGCTTCATCTACGACTTCAGGACGCTCGTCGAAGACCCCAACCGCTGTGACTGCAGGGTCGGCATTAGTCATCGAAACGAGCTGTCCGCTGTCCCCGTCGATGCGGCAGCGTGAAAACCGGACAACTGGACGCCGACAGATCTCTGGAAGGCTGCCGCATAGTGCTAGAGTCACTTCCTCTCCGCCTGCAAAGCGAGCGTCGTACACTGACACGGCTGCTACTTGGGGGCGCTTGAAGACTGTGAAAACCCGTCCATTGGAGGTGAAGTGCTTCCCGTTCATCGAGACCTCGACGGCGTACTCCCCAGGCAAACGAAACTTCGGTACCTGGCACACAACTTCGCCCGTCGCCCCTCGAAAGGTTCCAAGCGTGCCACGCAGTAGCCGTCCGTCCGAGAGCGGCACGAAGCGCACTGTGACATTGTCGCTAGGCCAGAATCCGCTGCCGCATATCCGTAATTCGTAGCCACCCGAGTGCTCCCCGCAGAGCGGGGCTACGTCCGAGATGTGGGTCGGTGCGAATGCGAAGAGGTTGCGATCCGCACACACCACAGCTCCGACTACGGTGCGCTGCAGATAATCTACGCGTCGAGGCACGAACTCGCAGTCCTGGCTTCGTGGGGTTACAGAGCTCTTGCCATGCCCCAATTTACCGTGACTGCCATTTCCCCACGTGTAAAGCTGGCACTCCGTCGTGATGGCTGCTGAGTAGCTTCCTCCAGCAAAAACCTTCGCCCACTTGACGGAGCCGTCACAGGACACAGCGCTCGCTATGGCTTTACCCCCTTTGACGTCAGCTTCCCCTCTCCCGGTTTTGCCCCCGTGGCCGAGCTGGCCAAACGTGTTGAATCCCCACGAGAAGATCTCGCCTGCGCCGGTCACTGCGAGAACGTGGTTGAAGCCGCACGCGATAGCGACGAAAGGCTCTCCCCGGGACCCCTTTTCGAGGATCAAGTGGAGTGTGCTGGAGCTTGGATGTGCGGACTTCTCGGGAGCGCTGGAGGCCGGACGAAGCGAGCGACCGCCAAGAAGGTAGACGCTGCCGTCAGCGAGCAGCGACGCAGTGAACGTGTCCCCGCAGCAGACAGACACGACGCGAGCCTTGCCCAGAAAGAATCCAACGTACTTCGGCCACGCGCAGATGCCGTGGAGCACCGCGTTGACCTCCTTCGGGAGCGTCCTGAACACAAGTCCCAGCTGCCCCTCGAAGTTCCGACCCCACGTGTACACGTCTCCGGTGTCCGTGACAGCAGCCGAGTGGTGCTTGCCGCAAGATACTTGCGTGAAGAAGAGCTCCGGTGCTGCTACGACTCGATACGGGACACCGGTCGCTGTCACCGTCGCTGTGACGCCATGTTGGTGGCCGAGCTCGCGGCTGGGCAGCTCCGTGCCAGGCCGACCCCACGAGAAAAGCTGCCCGTCCAGCGAGAGCGCGACGCGGTGGTTCTTCCCCACCGCGACGTGGTGGACCTTGACGTCCTGCAGTCCTCCCGCCACTAACTGGTTCTCCAACAACGCACTGCCTTGTTCCTTGTTGATACTAGGCCACTCGAGCTCCCACGCGTCCGCCAGCGCCACGAACCGGTCGTAGGCTCCGCAGATGCCCCGCACCTTGCGTCCCAGAAGACCGTCCGCGACCACCATTTTGCCGTCGGTCTGCTCGCCGCAGACGTACAAGATCCCCAGCTTGCCTTCCATCCCTAGTGGAGCTGCAACAGCTCTAGGCGGATCCTTACACGAGGCCTCCATGCTCGCTGTCGTCTCCCGCTGGCCGCCCATGCCGACCGGTAGTTACGCAACTAGAATAAATGGCAGGAAACGGCTGCCAAGCGAACGCCATCTCAAGGCGCATAGTATTAATGAATTGCCAGCCATGGCTCGCTTGACGAAGTTGCTCCGCAGCAAGCAGGTTGCAGTGGCAATATGATGTAGCCATCTCAAGATGGGTACACGTGATGGTGCTGACTCCTTTGACTTAGTGGCCAATCAGAGTCCACTAGTCAGTCCGCCCACCACGGTCTCCACTTTGCGGACAGCAATGCGACTTCTTCCGACGTTGCTGCTGCTGTCCTGGGCTTCCTCTGCGTGGGCGCGGCCCGCTGCCTGCAATGTCGACGGCGTGCAGATCGACCACGGCAGCGCCAGGTACTTAACTGGCGGGGCGCATCGCCGCGGCAGCGTCTACGCCCGGTGTCTGTTCGGAGCCGCGAGATGCTTCGAGGACCGCGGACTCGTGGACGCGCCGCAGTGGATCAACAGCCGCGCGGTGGACTGCCTCGAGGCCTCAGAGCGCCGGAGACTGGGCGTAGCCATCATCCTGGAGGAGGACGTCTGGCCCGACCACGTCGTGTGGTACCGCATCAACGGCTCCTTCTCCGCCTACGAGCTGGAGGTCATCAACACGGCCTTGGAGCTCTACAGCAAGGCGGACGTGAACGTGACTCTCCAGGAGTGCGAGCCCGTCTCCAAGTGCAACGGCAAGTACGTGAGCGTTGAGCAGAACGAGGACGCGTGCTACGGCATGGTCGGGTACGTCAACGACGGCAAGCCGCAGATCATGAACCTCGGCGAGAGCTGCTTCGCCGGCGGCCCGGGCAACGTTGTCCACGAGATTGGACACGCTATGGGGCTCTACCACGAGCACACGCACCCAGAGAGAGAGGTGATCGTGCTCACAGACCAGAACCTGCCCGTGTCGGCGGAGAACTACGCCAAGACGACGACCAAGGCGGCGACGCTGAAGCCGTACGACCCCAATTCCATCATGCACTATGGCCGCACTGCTGGGCTCTGCTTCCCGAAGGCGCAGTACCCGCTCAAGTCGTTCTGTGACGTGGAGACGGTCAAGAACTGCATCCAGCCGGTCGAGCAGCACTGCAACTCGAGTCGGGACTCAGAGATCGGCGTTCGGGCGGTGCTCAGCGCTGGGGATATTTCCACTCTCCGCGCCCTCTACGGCTCCAAGGATAACGCTACGGTGCATGACGTAAAGATCCCCACGGTAGCGTCGTCTACGACTGGCAGCGCTGGGGCCCCGGACTCCATCTCGGACACGGTCAAGCACACTTCAAAGCCTAAGAAGACCAGCGATACGGCGACGGAAGCGCGGTCGTCAATCAAGCAATCCCCCACCTCCACTTCAGACTTCAAGACGCCAGGTTCAGCCTACAAGCCGGGGGGTGTTCACGGTGAAGGCAGCAGTGCAGATGGATCAGTCGCCGAATTGCTGGAGTGGTGGGAAAACTTAGAAAACACCGTCCAGATCCAAAAGAAAAAAGCGTCTGCGTCCTCGAAGAGATCCCTCGCGGCCGTCTTCCCGTAAGGACGCTGCAGAGCTGTACCGCGTGCGTCTGTCGGAGCGCTAACAAGCGCAGATTGATTGTTTATTGTTTTCACAAAAATAAATTAGATGTTTGGGTTGCTGTGCGTCGTGGTCACTGCTTAGGCCCGTCCAACTCGTTTACAAATAGTCCAAGGGCTGAGACGCCCAGCCAACTGCGGCATGCTGTCCTGCTTGCCGCAGCAGAATGAAACAGCGAAGAGGAGGACGACCCAGGCCTGGTAGTAAAATGGGCCGACTTGCCACACAGACCTCTTAAGTAGGGATACGTACGTATGACCCTCTCTCTCTCTCTCTCTCTAAACAGTATTTTGGTAGCAATACGACAAGGCTGCGATCGTGTGCTAGTCGGCGCGACGCGTCCAACTTAGCTTTCGCCCCATCGCGGCTGCAACGAAGGCGCCAACGGCTTTCTGCGGCGGCTTTTGCCGTGCTGAGCCGGGTGATGTCAGTCCGAAGCTTGAGCTGTCAAGTGCAAGCCACCGCCGGCTCAGATTCTTCGGCGAGGCTCGAATCTGAAGGTCTCACTTCAACTTGACCGTTTGTATGCAGGCGTCTATTAAGAGCGCCTTCTGACTTGAAAGTATCCGGTTCACTCATCTCCATCCAACGGTCAAGCTCATCATCAATGCATGTCAACCATGCATCGTGTATTATCCTGCGCGCTCTGAAGTGCATCGGAGCGCTACGTGCACTGTGCCGCAGTGTCAGGAGCGCCTCGTCCGGAGTATTATAATACTCTGGATACTCTGTACTGTAGCCGCACGGAGAGCGCGGCGTGTTGGGCGAAACGTGCGGAACGGAGCCTGAAGATGCGCCGTGTTTGGGGGCATCTACCGCCCAGAGACCCGTGCCTGCGTGTGTTAAAAGAGTAGCCGCCGGTCCTTTGTCGCCCCTGTGCAGCCCTGCGTCACCCCCGTGCGTCGAATTGCTGGCCGGGGCGTTCGGCTCGTGCCATGCCAATGGCCACGTCTGTAACGACTGGCAACGCCACATCCTATCTGCCGATCTCCACATGGGGAACGTCGGCTCCAGCTCGCCGCTCGATGGCTGACACGCCCTCAGCGCCTGTCATTCCTGAACTTGCCTCTCCGCGGACAGCAGCGCAATCCTCTCGCATTCGTAGCAATGGTCCGCGTCCTCGCTGCCGCGACGCTGTCTGCGGCTCTCCTGGCCGCTAGCGCCACTGCCGCCAACTTCTTCCTCGCCGCCGAAGCCCCGGACTACAACAACGAGGTGGTGGGCAACCTGCTGGCCAACGTGAGCGCCGTGCGGGGCGACGGCGAGGCCTACGCCGTCTTCGACTGGGACAACACGTGCATGTTCGGCGACATCTCGTACACGTCGGTGTTCTACCAGGTGGACACCCTCAACTTCCGCTTCGCGCCGGAGGACTTCGCGTCCATCTTCTCGCTGGGCTACAACGCCAGCAGCAGCGACATCTGCCTCGTCAACGGCACCAACTCGGTGCTCGGCCAGGACGTGAACGGCACGGACGTCACGCTGGCCGCGGCGCTAGCGGAGACCGCCAAGGACTACCAGGTGCTGTTCGACGCCTACGTGGCCCCGACGTACAACCTGAGCAGCAACGCCACGGCGTCGAACGTCACGCTGGACGAGATCAAGGAGACGACCGCGTTCGAGAACTTCCGAGCCAAGGTCGCCTTCCTGCTATACGGCCTGGAGGCCATGGACGGCGGCGACGACCACTCGGACTGCGCCCAGACGATCGCCATGACGGTGTTCCCGCACCTGCTCGTCGGCATGGCGGTGGACGAGATCAAGACCCTCATCCGCTCGAGCATCCGCTGGAACCTGGGCCAGGCGCTGGAGGAGCCGTCGTACACGTCCACGGGCGACCTCGCGGTCGAGGGCTCGTACACTAAGGGTCTGCGCTACTTCAACGGCCAGGAGTCAACCATGCGCGCTCTTCGGGCCGCCGGTGTGGACGTCTACATCATCAGCGCCTCGCCTCAGCTGTACGCCGCGGAGGCGGGCAACCTCTTGGGGCTGGGTAACCTGGTGCCGAACGACAACGTGTACGGCGTCCGCTTCAAGACGGACGACGCCGGTCTCTTCACCGCTGAGCTCGCGGAGGACTACCCGATCACGTGGGGCCCCGGCAAGGCGAAGGTCGTCACCAGCATCCTCGAGCCGATCCACCAGGGAGCTCCTCCCATCTACTCGTCGGGAGACTCGGACGGCGACTGCGAGATGATGGACACGGTCCGCGACGGCGTCGTCGACACCAACAACCGCCTCAAGGGCAACTCCTCCTGCATCAACGGCTTCTACGTGAAAGCCTGCGAGTACTTCGGCGCCACGGAGCCCAAGACCAACAACGCGTACTTGCTGCAGGGCCAGGACAAGGCCATCGGCACGTGGATCACCTCGGGCTTCAGTACCGAGGACGGCGTCACGTACGAGTCGGCTGTGGACTCGTACAACGGCTGCGCGCAGTACCAGTTCCTCGACCTGTAAGATACGAGCAGTCTTCACTGCACACTTGACGCAGCCCCGCTTCTATTGTCGAGTACAATATCATACAGCTTTGACGTACAGCAAGGTTGATGTTTGTTTGGGCTGTTGTTGCAAATCGATCACGAACGGATTTTACGGGAGCTGTGGGCAACATGGTGCACGCCATCAAAGCGTCGAGCCAACTCTCGTTGGCGCAAACGGTGACGTACATGTACAAGAATCCTGCAGACAAGTTAGAGCATTAAAAGTAGTAGTCGAAGCTTTATTCATCAGTGAACTTCGTACTGCACACGGAGAGGTCACGCGATGGCAGTCATAACTATCAAAGAGTTTCAGACGAATTGAAGTGATCTGTTCACTTGTCGTGTTCCTGTTATATAGCGTAGAAGTATTATATAATTCGTCCAATCCTTCCACCTTGTAAAGTGCTACAATAGTTCCCTCATCGGAGTGTCTCCTGGATCGTACGCAGATGGCTCCTACAACAAGTACACCCCTCTCTTCCCCGATCGAGTGAGCGGCACGAGTGCGATGATCGAGTACATCCCGGATGACAACAACACAGGCTTCCAAACGGTGGACATGACTTGGATAAGGGCGGGGCGTTCCAGGACCTCGTCATGTGGGAGCAGCTCACTGACGCGGCGCGTACCGCTCTCAGCGAGACCGACTTCGGCGAGAGCTCCAAGTTGCCGTTCATCGACACCACCTTAGAAGCGAACCTCGAAAAGGCTTGGCCATACTAACTCCCTCACTTATAGTAGTGCAGCAAGAAGAACTAGACCTCAACCTCAGATGGATACATTCATTCAAAACGATATGGCTACACATTATCGATTTGGTCCTGGCACACACACACTCGCCCCACCACCAAAACGGGGCCATGGTTAACGGGCAGCTCAATGCACTGCGGCAACAAGCAATTTCACTGACTATGGCAAAGGAGTATCAGGCGTCGATAAAAGCGCGACGAGCCAAAGCGCACAATGACGCTCTAAGTCGACTAGAGAAAGCTTCGGCTCCGCGCCCAAGGTCGAGCGAACCCTCGGTAAACGACCCAGAGGCTTCAGCAGACCCGCACGGTGATATCGAGGGACCAGCGAGGTCTCTTTCCAAAGTTGGGAGCAGGGTCTGGCTATACATGGAGCGCGTCAAGCCAGGGCTAACGAAGAAATTGGCTCATCACTGGCATGGTCCATTTAGGATTATGCGCAAGATCGAAGAGCTCGCTTATGAGCTGGATCTTCCGGATCGCAGTGGATATCGCTTCTACCCCGTGGTCCATGTGTCTAGACTCAAGGCAGTCAATGAATTTCCCAGTCGTCCGAAAACTCGGTTGGCACAGGACACGACCGAGGATTCGCGACTGGATTTCGACGAGGAATTGCTTCCAGAAGATAGCTGGGAACCAGATTATCTGGCAGGCGAGTATGAGGTGGAAACAATTCTCGACGACCGTACACCATTGTCAACTCGCACCAAGCGTTCGGTACGAGAATTCAAGGTCAATTGGGTCGGTTATGACGAGCCAACATGGGAACCGGCGGCCAGCTTATCTTGTGGTGGCCTCCTATATGACTATCTGCGCGCTAGGAAGAGTGACCAGCGATTGCAGATGGTTCAGGTTGCCGACGAGAATTAAAGTGGCATTATCGTCACTTATGAACTGTCCGCGGTAACGGAAGAAAATGGTTACTGCACCACATTTGCATATGTATGGATTAATTTCGTGAACTTGATTACGCTGCTGGATGTAAATTATCAAAGATGAACACTCGTTGATGGTTACTGAAGCTAGCACGACCTATCGGGAGAGTGCCTGGCCCAGGGGCGAGGATTCAACCGCTCGCTAGACTCCCAGCAGCATCGGCCAGTATGGTCAACTGTGACAAATCGACATCTTCCAATATTTCTTCGCCACGAGTCGGTGCTGAGAAGACGTGGGTGCATTTGAATCGGACGGTGCAAAAGCATCTGTCTGGGCCAACTCAGCAGTTTGGGTTATGGCCGATGGGACAACAGATTCACCAAACTCTCGCGACATACGAGGCAACAAAGTCGCTGATGAGGCTTCATCTTGAAGTGTCATTCCTGCTGTTGTAGCCGAACCGGAAGCCTCGCTGCCTCTCTGAAATGATTCGAGGACACGAAGAACATGGCGTGAGCTTGAACCCAAACCTGAGGAAGGCGTAGATAATGGAACACACCGGTTGCAGCCGTGACTGTGTCACGCCGAGGGCTTGTAAGCCTCGCTCGTGGCGCGATTCAAGTCGAACGGCATGGGCTGGCGAAATCAATTGTGTCACAACGAGCACCAAGGTTGTTGGCTTCCGATGCGACAGGGGCAGTTGTGGTGTAGTGATTCGCCAGTTTCCGAAGGCTTTCGCTGATGCGCACCGACTAGCAGTCACTCAGCCAACGAACGCTCGGTCGTGCTATTGGAGGGGTCTATGACCAGTGATTGGTCGAACCGGGTCACTAACGAGGGCTCGCTGAGATAATTTATGGTCACGAAGTCACTGAACCAAGGCGGTCCTTGCCTCGATACTGGCGGACACCGGAACCCGAACTAGGACTCACGCCCAGCCCAAACTACCTTGATTTGGGCTCCCGAGTGGTTTCGGAACCCAACGCTATCTTTCAGCACCAGCTGGGCCAGGGTGCGACCATTCAGGAACTCGACGATCCATGCGAAGCCTCGGCGACTGTTTGAACCCTCGTTGGGATCCTGTGAAGGCTCGACTGGTCAGATTGTCGGTTGCTAGGTATCCAAGAGATCGGTAACGGATCGTAGTTCACTAGATATTTGTATACTCGATAGGAATCACATATTAGGAGATAAGCCCAAAGGGGCAACACAAAACAGAACAGCTTTTCCTCTCAAGCACACAGAGCGACGTCCGGCTTTACGGTAAGCGTCTGGATAAGCTTGTTTGGGTAGATTATGCCTGTCGGTGAACTCGAAGCTCACTAGCGAGGGTTCATTTGGCAAGGCCAAGAGTGGGTGGCCGATTAGATCGGAGACTACGTGACGGTGCATTGTTTGCCTATTGCACGTTATATTGAGGAGTGCGTATCGTCTCCTAAGTGCCTTCTAGCCGAGGTTAACCCTCGGTGCCCTCGTATAAGCCTTGTCAGGCCTAGTACCCCTCAGCTGTTGGGACTACGAGGATTTAAGTGAGAGTGTACACCTACTAGCTTTGCTCGTGCTAGTTGGGTGCGGAATTATTACTGAGTTGGCTTTCTAAGCAAGATCACAAGGTCCAGTCTGTCCCGGTGCTAGGGCAGAATCTGGGTCAGCCCGAACTCTCGTTTGCCCCCTGGGTAGACGTATTGTTGTGGGAATAAGCTTATAACGTTGCTAGCGAGTGTTCACGTGGGATTTCCAACACCACACTCTCGTCCAACAGGCCCGACTCCAACGCGTGCACCACTAGCGCTATCTCTCCAACGTACACATCCGCACCATCGGGGCTAACGTACCTACCGTCCGTCGCCGGCCGCTTGTACGTCCACCCCGCCGCCCGCAGTTGCCGCCAGAAATTCGGAAAGTCGATGACGCGGGCGACGGCGGCGACGGCATCGATCTTCGTTCGGCTCCCCGGCCGGATGCGCGTCACCCAGCAAATTATGTAATAAGTGGTTCAAAGTCTAGTAGTAGCTGGATACTTTCCCGCGTATTCCATCACTTCCCAACCAATCACTGCCTCGTTTCCTGAGTTTCCTAAATCCCATCTTGGACCTTAGGTTTTGTAGTGACTTGATTAAATTATTGAAATTCTCACTCCGAGCCATTTTCTATTGTTGCTCGAGCAATGTCGTAACTTACGACGTCGGGAACCATGGGGTTAAACCGATTAAACTGATCAAACAGGTTTTAAATGGGTTTTGGAAGGCCACTTTTGGTTCAAACCAGCTCGAACCAAACCATGTAACGGGATCAAACCTGGTGTGATGGTAATTTTGGTTTGGTTTGGCCATCGAACCTGAGAGGTATGTTTGGTTCGTTTCAAGCTGTCGGAGGATGGGGTAATCTGGTAAAAAAAAAAAAAAACAATACTTCAAGTATTGTCTAAAACACGAGGAATTTCCATATCTGAGTGGATATCCACTCAGACGTCCCCAGGCTAGTGAAACCAGTCTCAAAGAGAGTGGTTTCCGAAATCACAAAACGATATATATTTGGTATGCATGCTGGAGCTCTATTTGTGGAAGTCTGTTAAGTCTAATCGTGGCCATTTCAGCATTAGTAGCGCTCAGCAAACAATGTCCAAGCAGAAGAAGAAGGCAACACCCAAGACCAGAAACTTCGGTGATGCACAGTTCATACTGGAGTCTTCGGATTTGGCTTTAGCGAAAGAGTTCGGCTTGTTGCGAGACGATGCGCCCATTCAGAACACGAATCCTAGGAATACAGACTATGGGCTGGCTCAAGATGGCAAGCGCAACATCGGAATCGACTACTACCAAGACCAACAGGCTATCCAACGTCGCTGTAAGCAATTCGATTTACAGGCCGGATTTCAGCTGTACGTTGATGGTAGCAGCGGACAGAACGCCAAATATCGCTGTAAGAAACTCAATGGACAACAATTTTTGGATCCTAACTTCTCATTCTCGGATGGTTCTTGTCCGTTCTACATCAACACTTCCGGAAAAGAGGGACGCTGGCAGTTCTCCAAAGCCAAATTTTGTCACAACCATCTCCGACACGTGGGTTCTACTGCAACACCGTTCGCTGAAGGTTCTGTTGCCCGGTCGTCGACTAAAATCGGTAACATCACACAGGAGACCGCAAGGGCGAAAGCTCTCATGGAAGAAAAAAATGCTTCCAGCCCACAATGGGTCTACAGCCACAATGACTGGGTTAGCAATTTCAATTTTTTTGAAATCTGAAGGCATGACTTTCTGTGCATCAGCAATTTCTCGCATCAAGATCAGTATTGAAGCATCGCTCCTCTCCAACCGTGAAACCAGCTACCAGAAACACGAGTCATACCTTGCGGCCATGGCCATAAAAAAACCCAGGGTCCACGTGGAGGTTTGAAACGGAGCTTGATGGAACTTTTAAACGCGCTGGTTTCATTACAAACATTGGAATTCGCATTGCCACGATGTCACGTAGAATGTTTGGGTTTGATGGAGCGCACCTTAAAGGTGAAATGAATTCGTACGGGGGTTTTCTAGTTGCAACGTGCAAAGATTACAATAAGAGAGTCACGCCTTTCGCCCTCGCGCTAGTGCCGAAGGAAAAGCAAGATCACCGGACATGGTTTTTGACTTTGGTCAAAGATGCGCTGGGACCCTTACAAACTTTTACGGCTGTGTCGGACCGTCAAAAGGGGTTGATAAATGCAGTAAATGCTGTGTTTCTGCAGGCAGGCCATAGATACTGATTGGTCCATATCAAACGCAACATTACCGAGAACAACACGCTGACTGGCCTTGAACGAAATTTGATTTCAGAGATGGCCAACAGCGATTGCGAAAATATTTTCAACCTGTTCTACTCAGAACTTGCGTCAACCAATAAAAAGGCTGTAGAGAAACTCGACAAAATTGATAGGAAGCACTGGGTGAAGTATTACACTAGCTACAGAGAGGTCACCTCGTCGAGTGTGTAAGAATGGCACCAAGGCATCTTCTCCAAACTGGATGGCCCACTCCTCCGCATGTTGCCGCATCCTCGATGCTCGCTCACACAACTTCATAAAATACAAGTTGAAGGCATCCATAGGATACGCACTGCGACAGTCATTACCAATCCAATTGTTGGCTTGCTCTGCCACATTTGAAGTTGTTTCACCATAGGTCGGCAGATTGTTGTTAACGAGAAATTGCAAGGCCCGAGGTTGACGGACTACCGCGACCGAGCCAGCTCCGGCGGTTAGGTCGTCCACCAAACCGAGATGACGCTTAAGGTTGCCGAGTTCGACAACCTCCCACCGGAACGGATGAAAGACTACAAAGGCAGGATCCGGGTGAGTCTCGTGCTCAACCTCACTGGTGATCGTTTTCAAGAGAACAATACACTGACAGGTGTTTGCTTTGTGGTAGACCTGGCCCAGAGTTCTCCTGATGCTGGTTATCGTTTGCGGGGCGCTGACGCTGATCACACACCAGGCGATGGAGGAAAACGAAATGACGCAACTCAACGTGATAAGGTACGAGCAGCACATGCAGAAGTACCGTAAGATCAAGGACGGACAAGAAGACGACCAGGTGCCCATTTCCGACGACGGCCAAGTCGGCAACCCCAAGTCGTACCCGAACATGAGCTGTGAGCTTCCAGACTACCAGAGCAAGGACGGTCAAATCTTTGCCGGGCGTCTCCGAAGACGACTTCCTCCAAGCCGTGGACATGCTCACCAAGAACCTCTGCGAGTCCAGGTACTGGAACATCCTCGGCCTCGACCTCAAGAACGAGCCCCACACCTCCTCGTGGGGTGGCGATGATCCGGACTGGCAAAAGGGCGCGATGCTGATCGGCAACCGCATGCTGGAGGGCTGCCCCAACTGGCTGGCCTTCGTGGTGGGCGTCAATGGCGTGCACGAAGTCACTGTCACGGGCGACAGGACCGACGACTTCTACGACTGGTGGGGAGGGGGCCTCGAAGACGCGGGCGACAACCTCATCGAGTACAAGGTGGACAACAAGTTGGTGTGAGCTCCTCACTACTACAACACGGGCGTCAGTCCGCAATGGTATCTCTACGCAGCTGGGGAGTGGCAGGAGTCCGGGATCCTGAAGGGCTACGAGGAGCTCAGCGACGAGGTCCTGAAGGCGAACGTGGAGATCACCATGGACCTCATGTTCGGGTACCTCATGAACAAGACGTCGTCCGCCATGGTGCTCGGAGAGTTCGCCGGCCTCTACGCGACGGACGCCCACCCGAATCTCACCACGAAGCGCACAACGGACTACAACATCCAGTGATGATCGAACGGGGCTACGCGGGCGGCTACATGTGGTCGCTCAACCCGGAGAGCGCGTACCAGTACAACCCGGCCGACACGGCGGGGGACTTCAACGAGGGTTTGCTTTAAGATGACTGGCTCACCCCCCAACAAGAAGTTCCTGGAGGGCATGGCCGCCATGGACAAGGTCAAGGATCTCCAAAGGTTCCCGTGCTTCCCCATCGAGGTGGTGGAGGAGGACAATCGATAGACCACACGAGTTCGTACTAACCACTATAATTAATAACAAGCCGAAATCCTGCGTGCGCCAGGCTGCTTTTTCATTTGTCTTGCACGTAGCAGGCGAGCACTTGTCAGCCGCCTCAACTCTCCAACTGTTCTCCTGCCCTCGTCCTCTACACTCAAACTCAAGTACAGGTAGTGGCCTCTACGCGACCAACATACAGCGAACACCTTAACCCCGCGGCGATATTTGCATCACGCTTTGTCAGCTGGCGGCTGCGTGGCACATGCCAGTGACAGGCGGCGATAAGAGATCGCGGACGACGCCGCTGGCGGACAGCGTAAAGGACAATGCGACCGCGGCATCGTCACTTGCCAATCAATAAGTGCCGACGTACGGACTTGCACCTTTCGCGACGATGCGGGACTTTCGCGCTAGTCTCGTGGTGGAGCGCCCCGGGGGGCGGTTGTCGACTCCGCTGACGCCGTGGCAGATCGGGACCGAAGTCCATCGGAACGAGTTCGTCCCAGATGCACGACACACGCTGCCGACCACGGCCTTTTACTCGGACAAGGGCCGACTCACGCGCAAGCACGCGGCTGACCCGTCCCAGAACATGCGTCTCGTGGTCAAGAAGCCGGGCGAGGCGGAGGACGAGTCAGACTACAAGGGGCAGTACAGGGTGCGTGCACGTTGTGTGGGGGCTGCACCGCGCGGTGGTTGCTGGTGTATAACGACTGTGTTGACAATGGTTAGATATGGCCGGGTCTGCTACTGCTGCTGGTGCTCGTCGTTGGCTCCACGTTCCTCATTACCAAAGGAGCGATGCGCACGTATGAAGCGCGCACGGCACGAGCCATAGAATACGAGCAGAAAGTGGCCGGCAAGCGCGCGATCAAAGACGGCAAGACAGACGACCGCATCATCGTCTCGGACGACGGACAAGTGGGCAACCCCAAGTCGTACAGCACCAGCGTCAGTACGTGGCGCAGACTACATGTAGACTGCTGTATTTACATGTTCTAACCCAACGATTGTGCTACGCTGCAGCGTGCGAGATGCCCGATTACCAGAGCAAGAACGGCCAGATTCTTGCCGTCGCAGCGAACGGCACAGAGGTCCCGCTTCAGATCAAGGGCGTGAACTGGTTCGGCATGGAGACCGCGCTCGCAGTTCCGTTCGGACTCTGGGAGAACGCTGAGAACGGCACCACCGCAGTAAGTCGCTGCTCTTGTGTCTGTTGCAGCCTGTCGACGCTAACTCGGTTTTGACAAACAAACAACAAAACAGTATGAGGTCGCGGCGTTCCTGGCGCGAAACAACTTCAACGCCGTGAGGCTGCCGGTTTCTGTCGAGAACTTGCTGAGCAACAGCCCGCCGCAGAAGGGAGTGATCAACCTCTCCAGCAACCGCGCCATCAACGGGACGACCTTCATCTCGACCTTGCAGACTCTGGTCAAGTCCTTGGCCTACCGCAACATCGGCGTGCTCATTAGCATGCACAGGCTCACCAACAAAAAGTCGGGCGCTACGTGGTTCGATGCAGATCTCGGCGTGACGCAAGATGACTTCCTGAACGCGGTTGACATCGTGTCCTCCAGCCTCTGCGGCCCGGACTACTGGAACGTCATGGGGCTCGACCTGAAGAACGAACCGGAGACTGCGACGTGGGGAACCGGCGACGACGACGATTTCGTGGCGGGCTGCGAGAAAATCGCCAAGGTCATGCACGGCAATTGCCCCCAGTGGCTGGGCTTCGTCGAGGGCGTCGTGTCCACACACACCGTCGCCATCGACGGCGAGGAACTCGACTACTACGACTGGTGGGGTGGGGGGTTGCAGAAGGCAGGAGACACTCAACCAAAGTTCACCATCGAGAACAAAGTGGTGTGGGCTCCTCACTACTACACGACGGCCGTGGCGCCGCAGCGATATTTCTATGGAGACGGGACGACGGCTGACTTCTCGACGTACGTGGAGCTGTCCGATGCAGATCTGCTCGCACGAGTGGAGGGCACGATGAACGACATGTTCGGCTTTTTAGCGGACGACAAAGGCTACGCGCTGCTCCTGGGCGAGTTTGCCGGCTTGTACACGAAGGACGCCCACCCGGAGAAGACGACGAAGCGCACGACGGACCTGACGATCCAAGTGCTGATGCAGAAAGAGTACGCGGGAGGCTTCATGTGGTCGCTCAACCCGGAGAGCGAGTACCAGTACAACCCGGCCGACACGGAAGGCTCGTTCACCGAGGGCATGCTGCTGGACGACTGGCTGTCGCCCAACAGCGAGTTCCTCGACGCGTTCGCACCCATGGACGCCATGCCCAACCTGCGCGAGTTCCCGTGCTTCCCTGTTGACGAGAAGGGGGACAGGTAGACTGCTATTCCCTGTACACTAGTAAACTTGCTTCAAATATGGCAAATTCTTTTTTTTTTTGTCGACTGCAACTTGAAGTGCGTGTATGTGGTCCACCTTGTTGTCACATCACTTTAGTGACTGTCGGTCATTCCACGTGGAGAAAACGCAGCAAAGCGCCCGCCTCCTCTGTCTACCGCTCTCTCTCGGTCTCCGCGTGCCTGTTGCGGTGCAGCTTCTATCCATGGGCAATTGGACGCGCTTCGGGGCGCTGGCGGCCGCGGCGCTGCTCCCGCTCGCCTCCGCCGACGTCGAGACGCACGAGGTTCGTCCGTTCACAGCCAGTGCGGACCAGGAGCATCACTCTAACAACTTTCCGTCATATCTCCGTCATATCTCGCGGCTTTTATTTGTAGTACGCGCCGGGCGAGGAGGTCGTGGTCTGGGTGAACAAGATCGGCCCCTTCAACAACCCGCAGGAGACGTACACGTACAACACGCTGCCCTTCTGCCGCGCGCCGGGCGCAGAGGAGCCCGAGGCCCACGCGCTGGGCATCGGCGAGATCCTGGAGGGCAACGAGCTGTTCAACTCCGGGCAGCAGCTCGCCTTCGCCGTGGACGCCCCCAAGACGAAGCTCTGCGAGCAGACGCTCACGGACGCCGACGCGCTGCAGTTCGGCGCCGCCGTGGACGAGCACTACTGGTACCAGATGAGCGTGGACGACCTGCCCGTGTGGGGCCTCGTGGGCAAGGTCATGAAGCCCACGGACGACCGCGAGTACCTCCAGCAGTTCCCCGTGGGCACGCGCGTGCTCTACACGCACAAGAAGTACTCGATCTCGCACAACGGGCCGCACATCATCCACGTCAACTTGACGTACTCGGACGTGCTCACGTCCATCGCGTCCAACAAGAAGGTCGAGTTCACGTTCGAGGTCGTGTGGGTCGAGACCGCCATCCCCTTCGAGGACCGCTTCGACCGGTACCTCGAGGACGAGTTCTTCGAGCACCAGATCCACTGGTTCTCCATCTTCAACTCGTTCATGATGGTCATTTTCCTGTGCGGCCTCGTGGCGCTCATCCTGCTGCGCACGCTCAAGAACGACTACGCGCGCTTCGCCGAGGACGACGCCGAGGAGCTCATGATGGACGGGAAGTCGTCGCTGCTCAAGGACGACGCCAACTCCGGCTGGAAGCTGCTGCACGGCGACGTGTTCCGCGCGCCGCCCTACCTGCTGCTGTTCACGGCGCTGGTGGGCACGGGCGCGCAGCTGCTGGTGCTGTCGGCGTGTCTGATGCTCATCGCGATCGGCTCGTCGCTCTACGTCGAGCCGGGTGGCGTTGTGTCCGTGGGACTCACCGTCTACGCGTTTTCGTCGCTGGCTAACGGATACGCGAGCGGCGCCTTCTACCACCAGTTCTTCTACCCGCGCGTTTCCAAGGACTGGATCCGCGCCATGTGCCTGGCGTCGGCGCTTCTCCCCACGGTCACGTTCGTGTCGGTGTTTTTCATCAACGCGCTGGCGGTGTTCTACGGCACGACGTACGCCATCCCGTTTGTGACGATTGTACAGGTGGTGCTCGTGTGGTTTTTCGTGTCGTGCCCGCTCGCTGTTCTGGGCACGATCCTGGGCCGCCACGGCGCTGCGAAGGCGGGGTTCCCGTGCCGCGTGAACAAGTTCCCCCGTGAAGTGCCCGAGGCGCGCTGGTATCTACGCCCGCCGGTACTGATCGCACTCACGGGCGTGCTGCCGTTCGGATCGATCTTCATTGAGATGTACTTCATCTTCGCGTCGTTCTGGAACTACAAGTTTTACTACGTGTACGGCTTCATGCTGCTGGTGTTCATCATCCTGACGATCGTGACGCTCTGCGTGACCATCGTGTGCACGTACTTCCTGCTGAACGCTGAGAACTACCGGTGGCACTGGACGTCTTTCGCGGCTGCAGGCAGCACAGCCATCTACGTCTTCGTCTACGCCATCTATTTCTATTTCTTCAAGACGAACATGTCGGGCTTTCTGCAGACCTGTTTCTACTTTGGCTACATGTAAGTGGCTTGGCCTCAAGCTCGCTTGGATGTCACTGGCGCGACGATACTAACCGACTGGGCTTATGTTGTGATTTGCAGGGGATTGTTTTGCTTCGCGTTCTTCATTATGTGTGGCACTGTCGGATACCTCGGCAGCAGTGTGTTCACAAAACGCATCTATCGTAACATCAAGTGTGAGTGAAGCGAGTGCCAGGCGTGCTGCCCAGCAGCCACAAGCAAAAGGGTGAAGGAGGATTGAAGCAGCAATACCGGATCGACTTGGCGAAGAATATCAGCCCACCAAGAACAGCAGGCCGGTGCTGGTAGGTCCATGTGCATTTTTACGCGTTTTGTCGACCTTTTTGCTTTGGCGATGGCTTAAAACCGTAAGAAGACTTAATCAAATCAGGCAGCACCGCTAGAGGGCAGGATGGCAGGCACATGCGCAGTGTACAAGCAGTATTCTTCATTTTTTTGCTTTGAAATAGGGTAGTCTAACTTGGCCTGAGCAGGTCAGTTGAAGGAGTCGATGACCTGGCGTACGGCCTGCACAGTGCCCGCAACCATTCCAACAATGCCGAAGACGACAATTCCCCAGTGGAATACGCGTGACGGCAACGATAGCGCAGACCCCGAGGCCACAAGGTAGAGTACGGGTGGTAGCACGATTGCTAACATGCTGGAACCCACGGACCCAAAGAGACTGATGAGAAGCCCCACGTCCGGGACGCAGACCGCGACGACCATGAGGCTCGTGCACAGCATGGACCGGAAGAGTGTGCGATTGCATTCGTACGGTGATAAATTGCAGACCAACCTCTCCAGGCAACCCGCCGTAGATCGCGATGAAGACATACTGGCGGCAGCTGCTACTGCGGCCGGAGAAGCGATCGGAGAGAACGAGTGGTGCATCGTTTGCAGCGAGAACAGCGATGGTGGGCGGCTGTTGTTGCTGCTGGTCGATAGCACGACCTCGTGATCGTCGTGGTGGCCTTCGCGATCGCAGCCAAGGCCACCTTCGAGCCCATTCAGAGAGCGGTACTGCTGTTTCTTCCGAGACTTGCGACGTCTTCGCGCCTCCAGTGCCACTCGCACGTGTTCAGACGGCGGCGCTGGCCGCATCAGGGACTTGTGCCGCAGCATCCGCTCCAGGACGTCAATGGCGGGGTAGAATTGAATGGGAAACGACAGCGTGCATGCAAATGCTAGCGCTACATTCGCCTACAAACACAGGAGGAGAACAGTTAGTACCGAAGCAGCCTCGAGCTTTTCCAAAGCAGCTATCGTACCATAGTAACGAGCCAGCCCTCGCAGTAGTCGTGTAGCACAGCTGTCATGCTACCGTTATCGATCCGGCCGAAGGCGATAGTTGGCACCTCCCCAATGAAGAGGAAGAGCACAAGAATCGATAGCATGCACCCGGCAAGCACACGAGGAAACCGCTCGGGCTCGGCCATTGCGTTCTGGATAGGCAGCACCAACCCGATTCCCTCAAACGAGTACACGGCCGTGCCGTAGAACTCGGGAAGCTGGCTCCAATCCGCCAGCACGGTCGTTTCTCGTGGGTTTCTAGGGTGCTTCCAGTAGTCAATCGAGTAGTAAAATACGATGGCGATACCCGACAGCACCGCGAAGTTGGCTGGGAATTCATCAGCACATGAGTCAGCAGGCAGATGGGAAGCAACAGGCAACAACAAAACGAAACACTGTTGACGCACCGAGGCCAGAGAACGGCGTGATACGGCGCAGCGTGCGCACCCAGGAGAGCATCAGCAAAATGGGGAAAATAGCAAAGATGAGCTGCCGCTCATTGACGGCGTCTTGGAGGCTTCACGGTGGGGGGCAGAGGTTACCGGTGAGCTACCGTGGCAGACAAAAGTGCAGGGATGGCGCAAGCACCAAGCTCACCTCTCCGGAAGAACGACGTGGATGTTCGTCGCCACGAACGTGAAGTAGACGCAGCAGATTCCCAGCTGGGTGCCCACGAGGAACACGTCGATAAGCAGCTTCCCCTTTGGGCCCAAGATCTCGCGCCCCACGTCCCCGAACGACATGGGCGCTTTGGGACTCACCAGCTGCTTGCAATGCAGCAGCAAGTCCATGTTGTACACGGACGCGAGAGCCTGCAACGCAAAGCAAACCAGTCAGCATTTCAGCACAGCACAATTGCTGGCAACACTGGCAGCCAACGCACCACGAGGACGAAGAGCGCGGGGCCCGCGTAGATGCCCGTCTTGGAGAAGCCGCTGGGCAGCGACATGGCCCCCGGCCCGATGTTCCCCTTGAGCAGGTGCACCACCACGACCGCCACCGAGATCTTCTCCGCCGTCTTGACGCTCCTGGAGGCGGAGACCGCGGACGACGCGGCGCTCTCGGACCGCTGCGCTTTGGTTCGGCTGCGCGAGTTGGGGACTGGCGGTCCTTTGCCTCCCTCCCCCTGCGCCTTCAGCTGCGACTGCAGCTTCCCCAGCTCCAGCTCCAGAGCGGCTTCGTCTGACAGCGGGGGCGGCGGGTGTCGGGGCGACGACGGAGCTCGGTGCGCGCAGGAGCCGACCAGCAGCGGCGCGTCCTCGGCCTCACTGCTCATCATGGAAGTCGCTTCGAACCTGCAAAAAGCGGAAGTGAACGGCTCACCATAGTGAGCCCAAGTGAGAGGAGCAGAAAACGGGATCGGGCAGCTAAAAATAGAACTTCAGTATTGAAAACATGGCTGCATTGGTTGCACCTGTCACAGCAGCACTAGCCCACTTTGAGCGTGCTGAGCTCCTGTTACAAGCAAGACAGATCGCGTCAGCAACTGCAGCTGTGGCAACAACCATGGCGACGACGGCACGTACCAGGTTCATGACGATGCGGTTCCAGGTCTCCATGTTCTTGACGAGCTGGCGCCACTGGGTCTCAGCGCTGTTGCTGCGTACTTGGCGCAGCTCGCTCTTCTCCTGTGCAACCTAAGACAGCACACAGTACAAGCTGTCAGTGCTGTAACCGTCGTCAGCAGCTCTTGTTGCCGTGCTTACCATTTCGAGGAGAGGCGTAATGCCCTCGGGCAGACTGCTCGTGTCATCACCATCTAGTTCTTCGCAACGACGGATACAGTCGGTTAGACGTCAGTACTGATCAGCCTGGACATGAAAGGTAGCCGACTGCCTGCCTACCTCCTTCAGGCGTCCCGGCCCTCTGCTGCGCTGCCACATACGACAGTCGCTCGGCCAAGTGGTCGTAGAATTCACCACTCAGCTCGTCGATGCGGGTCTGTGGCGGAATTTTCACTTGCTCCTGGTTGGCTTGCAGGCCTGGTATGTGGCGTGTCTTCCGAGGTGCTGTGATAGGAGAGGCTTGGCGGCTGTTGCTGCTGCTGCTACGTTCACCCAGGGAGCTGCTCGATCCACTTCGCGTTCGTGTGCGCCAAATGCTTGGAGTCGTCGGCGCCGCTGTTGGTGTTGTTGCGTCAGTGACACTTCCGGACGCGGTGTTCTCACCCTCGAGCACCAGCTCCTGCTTGTTCACTACGCTGAAATCCACGTTACGACTAAACACCAGTCCTCGGTACGCATAGCGCCGCACGCTTCGTAGGCATTTCCAGAGAGTAGAAAATGACGTCGCCAGTGATGCCTATCACAGCTGTCCGTTCAGTATATCTCTTCTGGCATTCGCATAACGGTATACGACAAGCTTACCTTGGACGAGCCAATGTGATACTTCTGGTTTGAAAACTCGATCAGCACGTGGTGCACGTGTTCAGGCCCCACATACGACAGGATCAGCGTCTGGGCATCCTTCCGACGAAGTAGGAATGTGCCTGGCTCGCGATTTCTGAGAATCCAAAACGAAAAAGTTAGTAAACGAATGGCCAATTTGATGACTGCAACAAAAGCACATCAGGCGTACTTGAGAAGAGCTTCGGCGTGGGCACGGCTGATACTTCCAGCGAAGAAATGCCACGCCTCCTGATCATTGCGTCGGTCTCGCTCAGCCTTCTCCTCTTCTCGGCGCCGTTCTAGATCCTCCTCCTCCTTTTCCCGCCTACGAGACTCAGCGGCAGCGGCAGCATCCTCCTCTTCGTTGATCTGTCGCGTGCCAGAGAACGGAAATTGAAATTCCTCCACGGACTCCGAGTCGTCGTCAGTCTCGTCGTTGCCAAGGAGACTGCTGTTTGTCGGGCGCAAGTAGACGCCTTTGTCATTGCCCAGAATCCAGTTGCCACCGTAAGTGGGGGCACGCTTGTCAGTGCGCAGCGCAGCCGCGACGTGTTTTGCTGTATCCTTCTTCTCCTCGTCATCGTTCGGGTTGGGCTGCTCGTTGATCGGCATCATATTTTCATCGCGCGGCAGCGTCGTGATAGCTTTTGTGGGAATACGCAACAGAGAAGTCGAGAAATGATGCAAGGCATCGTCGGTCGGAATGACTTTTAGCGGTGCGGGGTTACCGGACGTCTCCAGAATCCCCTGCAGCAGCAAAATTGCAGCAAAAGCAGAACTCCATCAGTTGTCATCACTTGGAACCGAATTCTCGACTATCTCACCATAGGTCTTGCTAAGCGCGCCAGCCGGAGATGCTCTGTTGCAATGCGATCCCTGCAGATGAACTCCACCATACGCTCCAGCGCCTCCCGCACGGCGGGGTTCTTCTCGTTCTCACCAAAGTTCGCCTTGCCCACCGTCCACATCCAGCCTTTGTAGCCTGCCGCCTACAGCCAGCTTGCAGTTAGCTCGTCCACCACACAACAATGTACTTGCAAAGCTCTCCTCACTCTTGCATACGCAGCAATGTCATCGCTGGTCATGACGCGCTTCTGCAGCAAGTCTGCCTTGTGCGAGATGAGGAAGCACGGGATCTCCTTGGGGGACAGGTACTTGGACAGGCAGTGACGCCACTTGTCGATGGCCGCGATGGAGCTCACGCGATGCACGTTAAACACGAAGAAGATGCCGTCCAGATCCTCGCACAGCAGCGAGTGCAGCGACGACGCGCTGGCGTCCACCTCGGCGCTGGAGACGTCCCACAGGTGCAGCAGCAGCTCCTGACCGCGGTGTCTGTACGCCATCGTGCTCACGTCCACGCCGACCGTGGGCGAGTACGTCGGCGGGTAGGAGCGCTGCAGCCAGCGCCGCACGATGCTCGTCTTGCCCTGGAAAAAGCATTCAAACAGCGTTTAAACTGGGCGCAAAAGCCCGCGGTCGACGGAAAATTGGCTGCTCTACTGTCCTCACCACCGCGGAGCCTCCGACGAGCGCGATCTTGAGCTCTGGCGTCGGATCCAGCCCGTTCTCGGCGCGCAGCTTGGCCCAGCGGCCGAGCGACTCCTGCGAGACGCCCGCGCCGCCGCCCGCAGCGCTGCCGGACGCACGCCGGGCGAAGAGGACGGAGCTGGCGCCCTCCCCCAGGAACGTGGACGAGATCATCTTCATCCATTTGGACGTGGCGCTGTCCGCGGCCTCCTCCGCAGCTCCCGCGCTCTCCATTTTGACGCGGATACCACTTTGATTGGGTTTATTATTTGCTTTAAAAACAAAATACTTTTGTGAATGATGGTCACGTAACGGGTCGACACACTTCAAGGTCATTCCGCAATTTGCTGGCCATGAGCGTCGTGGTGTTCACTGGGACGTTATCGCAGCCGCGGAAGGAGGCGGCGGCCGAAGCTGAGCGGCATGGCTACCTGGTGGGGTCGCGTCTGACGAAGACGTCCGGTTTCCTGGTCTGCGGGGCCAAAGTGGGCGACAAGAAGCTGGAGGAGGCCACGAAGCTGGGCGTCGCGACCTTGACGGAGCAGCAATGGAGAGAGAAGCTGGCGGCGGCGGGGTCGGCCGTGGCTGATGCGCGGGAGGAGGGTCGAGTGCAGGAATTAGAGGCGGATTCTGCGGCGAAAACGAGCAGTAGAAAGAGGAAAGCACGCGCGGACGAGGCCGCAAAGCCCTCGGAGAGTGACGTGGTTGTGTTCACCGGCACGCTGGCGAAGCAGAGCAGGAAGGAGGCAACTGCGGAGGCAGAAGCGAGCGGATTCCGAGTGCAGCCGAGGATGACCAAGGCCACGGCGTTTCTGGTGTGTGGAGAGAAGGCTGGGCAGAAGCTGAAGGAGGCGGAGAAGCTGGGCGTGACCGTGCTGACTGAGGACCAGTGGGAGGAGAAACTCGCAACGATGCCAGCCAAGGTTGAGGCTTCGAGTACTCCTGCTAGGCCGAGCAAGAAGAGGCCTGTTACTGAGGAGAATGAGGAGTCTGCTGCTGCCGCAAGTGACGGCGACGGTGAGATTGCGTATGACCAGGAGACTGGCGCAGTGAATGGGACCAAGCCCCAGGTGCTTCTGGTGGACGGAACGTTTCATGATGTCAAGAGCGCATCCGGCTCAACGTACATCGTGAAGCGACTTGGCATGGTCTACTCGTGTAGCTGCCCAGCGTGGAGGAACCAGCGCCACCCACCCACCTCTCGGACGTGCAAGCACCTGAAGCAGCTTCTGGGCGAAGAATTCGAGATTGTACGCGCTCGCGGTTCGGCTACAGCTCCGCGTGGCACTGCGTCGACTGGTGGTGGCAGTTCGAGAGCAGTGGTGAAGACCACGGCGCCAAAAGTTCTTCTGTCCAAGAAATGGGAGCGCGAAAAGGACGACCCCGTGGGCTGGTGGATCAGCGAGAAGCTGGACGGCGTGCGCGCGTTCTGGGACTCCTCCAAGAAGATCTTCCTGTCGCGCTTGGGTAACGAGTATCCAGCCCCAAGCTGGTTCATTGCCGGATTCCCAGACGATTTGGACCTGGACGGCGAGCTCTTCGGTGGTCGAGGTGCTTTCCAGTTCACTGTCGGGATCGCCAAGACCCAAGGCTCGAAGGAGTGGGAGAAGCTGGTGTACAAGGTCTTCGACGCCCCGAGTCTCCAGACGCAGAAGTTTGAGGAGCGCATGGAGCAGGCCGAGAGCGTCGTGGCCAAAGTCTCATCGAAGTTTATCGAGTGGGTGGAGCACACCAAGTGCACTTCGCTCGCGCACCTGGATGAAGTGTTCAACGAGATCGAGCAGCTCGGGGGCGAAGGGCTCATGATCCGCGAGCCCGGCAGCAAGTACGCCCAGGGGCGCTCGTCGTCGCTGCTGAAGATCAAGAGCTTCCACGACGGAGAGGCGGAGGTGCTCGCGTACGAGGACGGGAAGGGCAAGTACGTGGGCCTGGTGGGCGCGCTGCGCTGCCGCATGGCCAGTGGCAAGATGTTCAAGGTGGCCAGCGGGCTCTCGGACCAGCAGCGCGACAAGCCGCCGGCCGTCGGCAGCATCATCGTGTACAAGTGCCAGGAGCTCACGAACGACGGCATCCCGCGCTTCCCCGTGTTCGTCGGGACCGCCGCGGACAAGACCTGTCCGAAAGACCCCGTGGTCGCCAACGCCGTCGGCCGCGAGGAGTGATGGTGCCAACGTTGAAGTGCCTCCAATATGGCTACATCGGGACTGGCTCTTCCCGCGGTACACTGTACCATCCCCGCCATTGGTCAAATATATAGCCCTTTCCCTCTTGCTGCACTTTGTATCGACGCAATAATGAGGCGCGGCCGCTGTAGCTCCTCGGACGGCGTGTTCTTCCGCCTGCCGTGCGCGCTGCTGGTGGAGTTCCTGGACCTGCGCGAGGCCATCAACCTGCTGAACGCGAGCCGCTGGCTGCGCAACGACCACGTGCTGACGGCCACGGCGCTGGAGAAGACGCGCTACGCCCAGCACTTTCACCAGAAGTGCGCGGCCGACTGGTGGCACCTGACGCGGGCGTGGAAGGCGGGCGAGCGCCTGGTGGAGAGCGACTGGGAGGAGGAGGAGGCCGACGGGGTGGAGCCCGCCGACATCTGGGAGGACTGCCACGTGCGCACGGCCGCCGGCAAGGAGCTCACGTACTGGAAGGACACGGTGCGCGACACGCCCCAGTGGCAGCACGTGCCGCTGCTGTCCATCATCGACTTTATGGTCACCAAGCTGCTCCCGCAGAGCTACATCTCCTTCAAGTACGCGGCCACGGTGTACACGGCCAGACCCGTGATCGTCCGCCTGCATCCGCCCGAGAGCAGCGACGAGAAGCGCAAAGTGGCCGGACATGACGCTGCGGAGCAGGACGTCGCACGCAGAATCAGCGGCGGCTTGCGGGCACAGAACGGCAAACTGACGTCGCTCTTTGGACTCCATTGGGAGAACATGCACGTGGATACGGGCACGGGCAAAGTGAGCTGTGCAGTTTGCCAGCTTTACGCAGACGAGGTGGAGAAATACCAGACCAAAGTGGCCGCGATGGTGACTGACTGGAGAGAAGCAGTGAAGGCCCAGCTCCCAGACTGGAAAGAGAAGGGCATGCATCAGATGGAGATCGACCGACGCACCTACGAGATGCGAGAAGAAATGATCCCGTACAGCGGCTACTTCACGTCCAACGTCGCGCGTCGCCATGGCGACATCATCATTCGCCACATCTGCTCCTACTGGACGACGCTAGACCATCTAAAGATCAACACGCTCGGGTATCGAGACGCCTCACAGCTCGTAGCTGCATTGACCTCAGACATCAGGAAGCAGTGCCAGCACTTTTCGAAGATCAAACAGGCCATGACGAACGCGTTTCCTCGTGTAGCGAGGATCCGCTACGAAATCGATGAACCGGAACCTTCACCACCCACGAATTTATGGCAGGACGAGGCCGTTACGGAGCTGGTCGCTGGAGTCTCACCGTCAGGATTTCTTTGCGGCATGCTGTTCATTGAGAAAAGCGTTTGAGTGTGCGACGGAGTTTCCTTCTGCTAGCAATGGACGCCAGAGCGAGCGGAGCGGCTTGTACACCTTGGTGAGCGCGTTCCCATGTGCGTCTGCGTCCTCCCAGTCTCCACTTAGAGGTGAGTTTTGTGGATCTTCATTTCACTGTCGCTGGCACGCTTCGACATCTCGAGCTACCTTGATATTGGCTCATGAATGCTAAATCATATCAAGGATATGCCAGCTCGATCAAACTGGATGCCGACTAGGCACAGGTGAACGGAGGGAAAAGCTTCACGGCTTCATTCAATAGTGGTAGGTCACTGTACTCGACGAAGCAAATGCACGCAATTCAATGGTACTTGCTGGCCTACAGACCTGCCTTCTTCGCGTAGAGATCCACTGCACTTTTGTCGATGTGTCCTTCCATGGCGTCCACCAGAGTGTCGAGTCGCGTTTGGCGGCGAGTGATATCAGGCCGACTTGACGTCGATGCGTCTCCACTTCGCTCTCCGGCGGGAAATGGCCTACGTGGAGTTCGTTTCTGCCTTGACTGGCGCGGCAGTCGACACGTGAGGAGGTGGAGCCCGTATGAAAGCCCATGGGGGGGGGGGGGGGGGGGGGGGGGGGGGGGGGTGTTTGTGTGAATTTTGGG
>JAGDFM010000366.1:0-30471 GCA_019155715.1 Phytophthora pseudosyringae
CACATCAAATGCCCTGGATACTGCTGCCTGAGAAAGCTCGACGTCTGAGTCGCTTGATGAACTGAACAACGCATCAAGCGTATGCTGAGAGAGCTGAGCGGTCGTGTCAATCTGCGACGCTCGAATGTTGTCCACAGGAAACTCCGTGTTCTCAGCTTGCCCCCATAGGTATCTCCGGGCTCGGGTTGCCCACGGCCGAAACAAATTCGTCGCCAAGCTCTCCGGAAGTGCTGCGCTGCACGCGAAGTCCCACTACGTCATCACCCGTGCTGCTTGACACGCCGTCACGCTCACAAGTGCGTCCAGTCCCCCGTACGGCGTCGCTGCGGACACGTCAAAGCGGGCGGCACTCACGTCTTGAAGTTACTGCTCCGTACGCACGTCCGCGTCCGGCTGTACAGCGGTCTGAACGGCCAGCCATCAATCCGAGGGGCTCGATGCGCACTACTACCTGTACGCCGTCGAGCGGAGCTGCCAACATCGAAAGACGTGTTCGCATCTGCTCGCTGGCCGTGTGGTCTGGCAAGCCTTCGTGAACAATTCAACCCACTCTGCAATGAGTTTCCTGTTGTGGCTAACTTTGGGTGGTGCTCATGCTCGTCACCGTGCCGTGCGGATACGTGCCGCAATGCGCTACTGAGTATCTATTGTAACATCAACAGTTGCCCCTACGAAGGAAAATGCGGGAGTGGCCTCGAGGAGTCGCCGAAGGTGTTCCTGGGGCGCAACGTGCGCACGTCGACGCTGGGCCTGATTGTTGCCGAGGATATCCACGCCGGGGAGGTACTCGGGCAGTACCTGGGCCAGGTGGAGGATGGGAGTATCTCACCTCGCGATCGTCCTCGCAACAGCGGCTACCGTTTTCTCATGAAAACGCGTCCAGTGAAGCCAAAGATTCCGGTTTGCGTGGCAATCAACGCCGAAGCCATGGGGAGTATGATGAGGTTCGTGAAACACTCCTGCAACCCTGTCGCTAAATTTGTCGAGGTTGCCAACGGGCGACGCACGACGGTCGTACTGGTCACGACGGAAGACACCCACCGCGGAGAGCGAGTCACTGCTGACTACAGTGATGAGTTGTGGTTTGTTTGCCGCTGGGACGACGACTGTTGTCACCGCGATATTCAGGACCAGTGTGACCCGTAAGAACTGCAAGCGGTAAGCTCAAGGCTGCTGTTGGTGTTTGCCTATAAATTGTTCATCTTCAAGGTGGGTGAGCTCTACCTGTGAATTGCATGCTCAAATAATGAAATTCATGAACCTTTGCAGTTGTGTGACAGTTCCTATCGTGGCAAACATGGCAAAGGTGGCTGCTTTTGGATGCTCTGCGCTTCGAAAGATCCCGCAGCCCACGGTAGCCACCAGCTCGTTTTGGCGCGAACACGTCAAGCTCTCATCACCACGGTAGGATCTTGACCATACCAAAGCCAAGTGTCACGACTTTGTTTTCTTCTTACCGCGCTTTCGCGCCTTGAAGATAGGTGACGATGGTCTCCTTGGCAAATTGGTGGTGGAGGCCGATCGAGGTGACCCTCCTCGGCCGCGGTTTGTGTCTCTCACTTTTGCTTTGGCCGAGTTCCCGGCAAACCCAAGCTCCCAGCACGCCACCACCACCCCCAAGACACTCCACCTCTCCGAACGGTATGCTGCGCCGCTGTATCTTCCATAAGGAGTGCGTCTTTGCTATCTGTGTTGCTGGTACCATGCGTAGATGGTGAAATTGTCAGGAAGCCCCAACTACAAGTTGAGCGACATCACCCGACTGCTGACGCTCATGGAGGAATACCTACCTCTCGTGAAGGGCGGCTGGGAGCGCTTGACAGACGCCTACAACCCGACCCGCATCTGTGGCTGGGTCGAGCGCGACCTTGGCAGCCTGAGACGCAAGTTCAAGGCACTTTACAGTACCCGCAAGCCGACCGGTACTGCGGGCATGCCCTGCACATCAAGAAGTCGATGTTGTTGAAGATTGCTATTGACGACAAGTCAACATCATCGAGATGGATGACGAGGCCGACGAAGACCAATCCGAAGAGCCCCGCATTGAACCCGACTGTAGCTTCGACCCCCCACCTAGGCATGTTTAACGACGACAGATGCCTCGTGGTGGCTGACTATGACGCCGCCAGCAGCAACTCGTCCCACTACGATGCCGCAGAACGCGACGTATCAGAAGGTGGTGAGGTGATTTACTTGGGGTCGGCCTCGGAGGTTATCCTAACCCCGCTGCACTTCGAAAACCCTGGCATGTTCGACCCGTCACTTGGCGTGGATAGCTTAGAAGCATTCGCTTCAACGCCCAAGCCGGCGCCGCTCCCAGCCCCGACCGCAGCGCGCCGTCTCCGTTCCACAGGTTGAAGAAGCCAAGAAAGGTGGTTGCGCCAGGTGCTGCAGGCAGTGGCACCAAGCCAACGGATGCGGGTGGTCCACAATCTGGTAGTGCTGATGCCCAAGAGGCTAAGCGATATGACAAGCTACTGAGCTTCTCGAACCGTCTTGGGGGTGGGGGGGGGCTTGTACCAGTTCCGCGACACTGTCGGCACGAAGCGCGCCAGAAATGAGGAGGACAGAGAGTGGTCGAAGCTAGCTATGTGAAGGCAAAGCGCGTCCGCTCCATAAAATCGACAACAGCTCTAAAGCACAAGCTGGTCGACCTCGAGAGATCTTCCGCCAGAATGGACGAGAGCGTCTTCGAAATGATGATGCTCCTCCGTGAGAAGAATGAGCGCAAGGCTGAGGCCCGTCGTGCTGATGAGGACCAGCGTCATCGCGGTGAAAATGAGGCCAAAGATGCATGTCTTCAGGCCGAGATGGTCGAGGCAGAAGAACGACGTCGCCACGAGAAAAATGAGATGGAGCAGAGAGCTCGTCGCGACAAGGAAGAGGCTCGTGCGCGGACTCAGGAGCTGATGCTTTTGATTGTGGCTATGCTGGAGAAGGACTAATTCAAGTCGACAGTGTTGACGAGAGACGCGTTGAACACGTCGAGCGTGCTCGACGCGCGCAAGGTGGCCAGCACGACCCCGACACGTAACATGTGCGCAAGCTGTAAGTACTGGAGCTCGAAGGAATTTGAAAGTACGCAGGACACATCGAGGGGTATTCATGTTGTATTTTTTATCGCAAGTAACCTCAGTGAGCTCTCAATACACAACAATTCATGTACAAGCCGCGGTTTAGTGAGTAAATGCAGACAATCGTGAAACAGAAGAACGTTCATGTTGCTAACATTGCATTTCCTGCACAACCCCGAAGAAGACATCCATCCAAGATCACTGTTTTGTCAAAGTAGTCTCCTAGCTCTATCAACACAGCTCTACCTCGATTTAAAAGTAAACTGTATTTGGCAAATACAATGACTCGAGCTTCGCACTTGATTTCTACCGAAACCTGCGGAACTCCCCGCAGACCGCCGGACTAAGGGAACAGTGACGAGTTGCATTCGGCACATCACTACTTCGTCGCGGCGCAGTCCATGTCAGCGTTGAATGCTGTGCGAATCTGTGACATGCCCACCGCTCGCACACGATAGTTCGTCAATCGGGAAATATTGTTGAGGCTGAGGCCGCGGGGCTCGGGGTTGTAGGGCAGCGGAGAGGAATTATTATATTTAAGTAGATTCAGCGCTTTTTACAAATCCCAAGTAAATTGGCTCGACTACTTATATGTAGATTGCTTCAATTATTTTCGGGATCGTACGAATCTAAGTAGATGTGTGCGACGCTGAGGTCTATACAGCAGTTAGTAAGTGTTTGATAACATGAGCAATGAAGAATGAGCTAAGGGTCGTACCATGTAAGGCTGGTTGCGTTGAGGAAGTTCGTGTCGTTTTCGGACTAGTACAAGCTCACCCACGCCGATTCACTCAGTGGGTCCAGCGCCTGCGCTGTCAGATAATGTCGCGACTTCATCGCGATTCGTCATGCCTCCACCACGAGCAAGCAGAAAACATCCCCGCTGACGTCGCTCAAATCCATCTCATAGCTTCTGAAGACCTCAGCCAAGCACATGAGCGCGTCATACTCGTCGTGCTCAGCCTCCACTTCGTTCATTGTCGCGTCGTAATCCGCCATGCTGTCTTCCTACTTGGCGGCGCCGGGGTGTGCTAGACGGCTGCAAATTTCAAAGTGAACCCGGCAGGAGAATGTGGAAGGATTTTGGCCTCGGTAGTGTCCGAGTGAAAGTGCCGAGTACACTATAAATGCACAGGAATCTATGATGCTCCGGGGCACTATCCACGGGACACAGCATCGTCGTTTTAGGTATTTGTGGTGGTCCCTCTTGGCGATATGTCAGCATATATCTTTTTTTTTACTAGCATATCTGCAGCAGATATGTCAGGTGTCTATGCTATATATGGGAGTCTCCCAGTCCAGATGAGTTCACCAGCCATGCCAACGTTGGGTGACGAGTCAACACCTTGATCGACCGTGTTACGAGCAACGTGTAGCAGCCGTTCAGGACTCGGAGAAAGGCTAACACCTCTTGTCGACCATCCCATAGTTGATTTCGTTCACCTTTAAGGTACGACTTGTGAAAGTACACAACGTCGTGCTCCTGCATGAGCGCCGCGGAGATCGCCCATTTATTGGCGTACACCACCACAACTGGGGTCCGATCCGGATCGAAGTGACGCAGTATCAGGGTGGACACAATCTTCGCCTTCAGCAAAGTGATCACGGCCGTGGCTCTCACCCGGCGCTCGTCCTCGTCAGGTGGCAACGCAGCACTCCTTGTCTCGGCTTCCAGTGGCCACCTCGTCTCGTCC
Organism: Phytophthora pseudosyringae; assembly: GCA_019155715.1. Lineage (NCBI taxonomy): Eukaryota > Oomycota > Peronosporomycetes > Peronosporales > Peronosporaceae > Phytophthora > Phytophthora pseudosyringae. Next base: position 4,769 of record JAGDFM010000366.1, read on the forward strand.
GCGGAATTCGTTGAAATTCACCTCCCACTGGCTCGTACAAGATCGCAGCGTAGATCTCGAAGTCCTCTATGAAGCGACTGTAGTAGTTCAAGCTGCCCAAGAAACACTCCATGGATCGTAGTGAGCGCGAAAACGGGAGGGAATCAAGATCCTTCGGATGGTCTTTCAGGCCACCCGCTCACACCTGATGACCCAGGTAGTCGACCTCCCGGCGTCCCCAGACACGCTTGACGACACTGATCGAGATATTCAACTGTTCGCAAGCATCCAACAGACTATCGACCTTCGTGCAGACGGTGTCCCAAGACTCGGTCGCCACCAAGATGTCGTCGATGTACGATCGTCGCCCCAGGACGGACGGCTTCTGATCGGTGTCAGGTTCGCCAATCTCGAAAACGTCACACGTCTCCTTCAAGTCTGGACCCGCGCTGATCTTCAAGTGTCCGTTCAAAGCATTCTCGATGGGCCGTTGATAAATCTGAGGTGCGTTCTCCAGTCCGAATGCAATACGCAGCCACTCGAACAGTCCGAATGGAGAGATGAACGCTGAGATCATTCGAGCTCTCTCAGTCATAGAAACTACCTAGAAGCCGCTCGTCCTGTCAAGGGAGCAGTACCACAAGATCTTATTCAAGGCTTCCAGTAGATTGTTAATCAACGGCATCGGATACACCATCAGGCAACTGGTCGCACACGCCGGCTACGGCAGTGGCTCCACCGACGTCGATGACGCAAACTACTCCACGTGCGCAGGTGGGAGGGCGTTCCCTTTTTCGATCAGCAAGTGCCGCCGTCGCCAGATATTCCGTCGCAGCCGGTCGATCTCTTCCAGGGTACTCAGATCGGGATCGCCCACCTGAATGTCTTCGATCGTTACTTCTTCGGTCGAAGCTGCAACCTCGGGCAAGATGGCCAAGTTCTGTTCGAGATCTTCTGCAAACAAGCCTCCTCCCTCATGGTAGCAGGCTTGTTCTGCCTTAGCTTCATCCGAAATTAGCTCCAGGGAGACAGAATGTCTCATCTGCCAGATCGTGGCGGACTCTGGCTGGTACCACGAAGCCCATGCCGAGTATCGCATCAGTCCCGACTGATAGCCAACCCAAGTGTCGAAGTAGTACACCATCGATCCAGCCAACGTGGCCTTGATCGTCGTACGTCCAACCGTCATGTATGTGTTCTCTCCGATCCCGATGCATTCTGTCTCTGACTTTCGTCTATGGCACACCCAACCTTACGAGCAATGGTGGTGTCTATGATCGAGACTTCAGCGCCGGTGTCAAAGAGCAACGTGGCCTTCTCGTTGTTCACCTTGGCGACGGCTATTGCTTGCTTAAACCATTTCCAGGGGCATGATACTTCTAATACCCTCGCGATTCCCCAGGCTGCAGATCAGGAAGCGTCCCGTCCCCAGATCGCCAAGCCGTCTTGACCTGCCGGGTTCTTGGACTTCCCGATGTGTCTTTGGTCTTGGCAGGGGTGAACCACTACTCTGGATCCCGCTGCTTCCAGGAATCCCGTTGTTCTCCGAGTTAGATAGCCTAGGCTACCTTGACATCGGATCTGGAGAATTCGTCGTCCAGCCGCAGGCTTGAGATCACCATGGTACTTTTTTCCCCATGCAGTTCACATGTATTACCGTGTAGATTTGGTCGCTTGCTATCTTGATCTACCGATGCCTTGACCATGAATGCAAAGATGCAATATCTAGAACGCTCGGCTCGTATCGGATTCAAACCCGACGAGCGTCCTAGTATCCTTTGACAATCGAGGCATGATTCGAAAGCGCGGCTACTCTATTAGAGGGGAGACTGTTACTATTCGCGGGGATTCCCAGCGAAAATCGCGTGTTTCGATCATGGCATTCATTGGTGTGAGCGAAATCATTGACTACTACGATACAGAAGGAACGTTTGGTCGAGTTCAGTTTGTGAAATGTTGTCGCGATTTTGCGTACACGAAGAAGGAGAATGACCGGTAATACCCAGGCCCCAACTCGGTGTGGATTCTGGATGGTGCTGTTATACACCGTCATCGTGAAAGTATTCACTTTCTGCAAAGTATTGGTGTAGTACCAATTGTTTCTGCCAGCGTATTGTCCATTCTTCGATCCAATTGAGTACCTGTTTGGGTATGTGAAGAAGTCGTTTCAGAAACATTATGTCGAGTCTAGCGGCCGCGATCTGACGCCATTTGTGGTAGAATCATTCAGCCGATTTGAGTCGTTTAACATGGCAAAAGTGTTTAAGCATTGTGGCTAGATGGTTCAAGGTTACTTCAACCCCGTAAGGCAATTGGCAAATGAAAACCGAACTACCGTAATTCCGACGGATATGATTTATCAAGCAAACTATGAAGATGAAACCAACTTGATGTTTACGGTTAGGCACTTCGAATCACAGATTGGCGCTATTCATGATCGACATCGTTGATGCTTCCATCATGTCTAATGGATCTAAGACGTCCCGCAGTGGAAGCACATCACAGATTAATGATTCAATAGCGGACTTAGCGCGTTGTGAGACTTCTTTCGTTCATCAGTCTTCTCAAGGCCTCATAACTTTGGTGTAGCTGCAGGTAGGCTGTCGTTGCTCCGTTAACACAATACAGTGCTAGATTGGCTGAACGTGAGATGTTTGATACATGCTGCCCGATGTGAGAATCAGATGCCGCTAGCAGCCTTGCGACATGGTGGGGCGGTGGTTGGTCAATCGATGCGTACCAAGTCGAGCGATTCAAATTTCGTGTCAAGTGGTTTGCCCACATTCTCCAGACAACAGCAGAACCGTGGAATGTGGTGGCCCATCGCTCTTGAAGCCTTTCAACGACCTCCTAAAGAGAGGCCTCGGCTATTGCTCCAGCCCGGTCGGTATCCAGCGGGTTGATGCAAGCTCGCTTAAAGCTGATACGGTCTTGTTTTGAAGCGGCCGCGGTACTGTATTCGTTAACAAGCAGATTAATTGATTATCCTTGAACAGCATGAAGCAGTGAATTCCAGGCATGTTCCGACTTGGTGCTATCGACAATGTATCGATTGGACTTGAACTAAAGCTCGTGTCTTATTCTTCATCTTTCCCAAGCCGAACGAGTGGTGAATTTGTCTCCATCGGGTTGCCAACAGCGTGCGCGTTCATATACCCGAAGGTCTCCAGAATTTCACGCGCGTACTTGCTTTACCGGATCGTAGCACGATCTCCAGTTTGCTCCACTTCAATACCTAGGTAGCTCGATAGCAAGCTTTGGTCCGTAATGTCGTAAGCCTTATCAAGGGCTTCGAACGGTTCACACTTCTTTGCCTCATCGTCCGTGGCGACCAAGATGTCGTCCACGTAGACGACCACCAGCATGATTCTTTCCCCGTCCAGCTTGTAGTAGAGGCATGATTCCGTCCGTGAGCGCTGGTACCCGTTCTCCAGTAGCTACCGGTTCAACTCGGAGTTCCATTCTCTGCCCGACTGCCTCAGGCCATACAATGCCTTCAGGACCATGTACATGTGGCTGTCTGTCTCGCATGGGAACCCGTCGATCGACCTCAAGTACTACAGGACCTTCAGCAACACGTTCAGGTATGCTGTGTTAAAGTCGCCGCCGTAGAGCTTCAGGTGCAACGCAGCTGCCAGCGCTACAAGCAATCGGAAGGACGACATGCGTGCCACGGGGGCGAAGGTCTCCACAAAGTCATTGCCCGGTCTTTGGTGGTTGCCAAATGCAACAATGCGTGCCTTAAAGCGGATCACGTAGCCTTGGTGGTCAGACTTCACTGTGTACACCCACCGCGTGTTGATCGGCTTGGCGTCTTTAGGAACAGCTTCCATGGGGTCTCTCCGATCACTCTCTTTGCATTCAACGCAGTCATCTCTTCCAGCTCTGCTTCACGCCAGAAGTCCCAAAATTCGGATCGCGTATCCTCACGATGGCTTCGTGATATCCTCACGCTGCTAGCCCTGATTGATCTTCCGTTCTTGTCGAGAATGCGTGATGTGCTCTGCACCACGTTGGCCACGTATTCGTTCAAGTAGTTCAGCCGTCGGTGCGCTTCACGCACACCGGTTCGGGTTTGCTTGGGTCGCTGCTTGTCAGAGCTCTGCTCGACTTGTAAATCTTCCGATGGCGTCTCGCTACGATTCATGTCTTCCCTGTCTGTCTGGGTGGTAGCGGTGCTCTTGCTTTCACTCGCTCAACTGGTTCATCATAGTCATGACCTTGTGTACCATCCGCAAGTAGATCATCATCATCATCGTGCAGTGACCCACAGACACTTGCCAACGTCACATCAACGTCCGCGTCGTTGCTTTCACTAGCAATGCTATGAGCATCACCACCTTCATCAACGGTTTTACCAGCTTCTGGTGCGTCCGATCCTGCGGCAGACCCACACACGCTCACCACAGACTCGTTCTCCTCATCCACCGCACTTCCACTCCGTGCTCGCTCCGTCCCTCGTCATCATGCCCCGGTGTCTGATGCGACTGTTGCGTGAGAAACTTCTTCGAAGAGGCAGATCCAGTCTCTTCATCCTGCTGCGAGCTCACATCCAGTTGCATCTTGCGGCATCGCTACTGTCATTCTTCCTTCATTCTCAAGCCTGAAGACCTTGGTATTTCGATCGTAACTGAACTCAAAGTCCTGCTCCATAGCCAAGCCAGGCGAGAGTAATCAGGCCGCTGCTCCTGGAACGTAGAACACGTCGTTCAGGAAGAGCTCGACTTGTTCTCCATCGACCTCGGTTACCGGTGCCACCGTCCCTACACCAGCAATTCGCGACGCGAGTGCAGGAGTAACTCCGTGCACGCTCTGAGACTCCGAAATGTCTTCCGTGAACGCACAATAGTCATCTCTATTTCCAGTTAGGTGGGTGTTCGATGCAGTATCGAAATACCACCACTAACCTCACTCCGCGCAGCTTCTTCTGGACCGCCGACACCTCCGTGGTCCTCACCACGATCTTCATCCTCCACGCCTGCGCCAAGGATCTCACTCTCTTCAGCACTTCGCCTAGCGCGCCCGCCCCCACACTGGCAAACGCTTCGGTTGGATATGGGCGCTTAGCAGCCTGGTTGCTATGGTAGATCGTCATGTGTCCCCTCGGCTTCCGCTTCTGCTCATCAGCTCCGCCCGCAGGTTTCATTTTGTCAGGACAATCGGCTTTGAGACGCCATGTGCTCTCACAGATGAAGCACTTCTTCGTCTTCTTCTTCGATCTACCGGTCTTCTCCTGTTGCCGAAATTGTCACCCTTTCACTCTTGGCCTTGTTCCCACCTGAGTTCCCACCATTTCCACCACTTTTGTGGCTCCACGCTGATGCCCTCCACCCTTGGCTTTGTAAAGCTTCTGGCGCGAGTCAGCAACGCGAATAAGCTCTCGAACTCGTTCCAGTGAAGTGCACCCCACACCCGAGTTGTAGTGGATGCCAGATTTCAAACTCTTGAACTCGTTTTGGCTTGGTAGACTGTATAACAGTATCTCCACCATGTCGCTGTCCTCAACGGTATACTTCAAAAACCTCAACTCAGTTTGCAAGTTGAACATTTTGTTTAAGTGTTTATTCACATCTCCACTTGGGGCTAGACTTGCAGCTTCCAGCTCGTTCCGCAGATATCGAGTCCTGTAACGGGGTTACACGCGGGTCACATATAGTGTAGCCACACTATGTGTCGCCTTGACGGAAAAGGTACCTGGTACCCGTTCTATTAACAGGATCTCAGTACGTGGCTTCAGAGCCACTCTACATTCATTTGACTAGGTTTAACTATGATATATAGTTAAAGACATACATTTACATCACAGGCGGCTTTGCTGCAGATAAGCAAAGAAATAATAGTTCAGTTTTAACATTGAAGAGTGTATTTACCTTAGGGTTAGGAATACCGACTCTTTGAGTCTCTAGTTAGTTATACGAGAGTGATCTAAGCCTCTGTGGAGACTTAGGGGTTCGGAGAACCGCCAGCTGAGACTCGGAGAGACATACGTCTTCCTCTGACGCGCTACGCTACGCAGCCCCGCTGCAAGTCCTGTGCGCGATAGTCTTCTTGTTCTCCATGCACTCGTAGATATCGCACAAAGTCATCCACATGTCTGTCCCCGTGGTCTTGTGCCGAACTTGGTGCAGCTTCTCGGCAGTGACATCCCGATCAACTGCACTTCATTTCGACGTCAGCACCTTCTTGAAGTCAAGCTCCATCGCCCACTTGTACTGCTGCCGGTCTCTTCCGTCCCAGTTGTTTGGGAATCCTTATTTGTGTACTTCAAAGGCGCCACTATCTTGGATGCCAACACGTGCCGTTGGAGGTCCGCCTTGGGCTCATAACCCTGTTGTAGTCTGGACCGGATCCAAAGGCCGACTTGTACTCCAAATGAAGAAAGTAAAAGTAAATAGATTAGTTGGTTAGCCTCCGCTCTCTCTGAAACCATTCTCGCGTAACCGCCCGTTATCATGCAGTGACCCGCAGCTCTCAGTTTCTCGAAGCTTCTTGGTCTCACACTGGTGCGAGTCTCAATTTGACCTTCAACCACTTGGTTGTGTGGTGTAGTGGGCGTCAAATTTGGTGGTCCACTCAAGAACCAAGACATAATTGGAGTATTTACGGTACTGCCCGCCGAGTTCCGAAGCTCGGTGATCCGGTGAGTCCGAACTCAGCGATATAATACGGGCAGAACTCAGCTGACTAGCTGAGCGGTTACTAGGAGAGCTCGGCGAGGAGTCGGCCGAGATCCGAAACCACTTCATGTCATTTGATATTTGTATAAGACTATAGTAAGCATTAGGAGGGGCCCCTTGAGGGCTCCCGGAAGATATAAGATAAAGAGAACAGAATTTTCCAAGTCCAAGAAAAGTGTACACTCTCCGGTAAGTCCCTGAACAGGCTGAATTATGTCTGCCGTTGGCACCCGAGAGGCATAGATTATAGGGTGTTGACTGGTAGCGCCAAGAGATCAAGGTCCGCCCGGGGAAGGCATGTCTCGCCAAGCGCGAAGGAACAAATCTCGCTGAGTAAAGCGAGTCGGTACACCGTACAGCCCGTGTACCGTAAATCTTCCAGCCGAATAGCCTTTGCTCTCGGTGACCCGTAAAAGCGCTAGCACGCCGTCGACCATCCTTGGTGGAGGGCACGGGAGGAACGGGGGCAGTTGAACTCAGCTGACCTCCGGAGTGATTGGCTTGGTTGCCAGGTCTCGACGAAGGCGAGACGCCGCTGTCCCGGAAGGGCCGAAGCCGCTGGGGACAACTTAGCACAGGCCAACAAGCGCCGAGTTAATCGGCGCTTGTTGTGTTTGTTGTTTGGGTCCACATCTGACGACTTTGTGTGTTCTGCAATACCACAGTTGCCTGGTCCTAATATGTATCTGAACAGTGCTAACTGACAGTGCCAGTGAGGAACAGAAAGTATACCGCATTTACGCACGTTACGCATTTTCTTTGTGAAGGTACCTTTTCTGGTCGGTAGTAGTGCACCATTCAGATCGTGAATATGGTGTCAGCAAGCATAGAAGGGATACGGTAGGAGTAAAAACTGACATCGAAATGTCATACGGTAATTTGACGGTATAATAATAAATCCCGACTAAACTAAACTAAAAGTCAAATCAGCAAGCCATTATATAAGTTTCTGGGGATGTAAAACGGTAGGTATATGCTTGGGCAAAGGATTTTATTATTCAAGGAATATATACATTTTAAAATAATATTATCCTTTCCTTTTTTAAATGGCGTGGCAAAATCACTTTTGATGACAAGGAACTTTTGCGATCTATGGCACGTCCACACTATCCCAAAAATTGTTGTCCAATCAGAGCTCTTTATTTTCTGCCATGGCAGCCGTGGCAGTGGTTAAGACCCGCCCTGAGGGAAGGGTGGACCGCAAAAGCGTGACTGAGGTCAAGCGCGGCCAAAACCTTAAAGCGAGTCGGGTTGGATCACTATTGATACAAAGAGACATAGAAAACTAGAAGAATTCTACCCGAGAAAATACAGCGATTTTCATTAGAAACGGTCTTTCAGTGCGCTACCAGCCCACTCCCTCTAGTGTTTAAGTTTTATGTCAAACTTGTTCCGTATTCCCAAACCGCTCACACGATTCGAATGTAATACCTCACACGCTTTTCATCTCCTTTTGCACTGTTCGCAACACGTACCCAATCTCCGCTGCAACGGGGCGGTCGCATGGGTTTTGGGACATACAGAGGTTAGCAAGGTCTCGTATAGTCGGTGGGCACAACGGACTGATCGTCGGACGCAACTGGCCGTTTGCCACCATTTGAAGCACTGCTACCTCTTCCAACTTGTTACCCCTTGGTCCAACGGCGTCATAGTAAGGGAGGTTATGCGTATCGATCTCGGTCAGAAGCACCCCAAAGGAGAAGATATCTGCGCTCTGGTCGTACTCAGTGCTCCCTGAAATGACCTCTGGCGCCACCCACCGACCAGTTCCCACTCCTATCGTCATTGTACCATCCTTCGATCGGTAGCGTGTCGTACCGAAGTCTGTCAACTTCGCTTGCATCTCTGCCGAAATCAGTACATTTCGTGACTTCAGATCGCGATGGACCAGCGGAGGATCAAACGAATGCACGTAAACGAGTGCCTCAATCGTATCAATCGCCAACTGAAATTTCGTAGACGTCCAGTAGCGCGGTAAATAGGAAGCCGACAGATACGTGCGCAAGTCGCCATTTTCCATGTACTCAAATAACGCTTGGAGGTCTGACTCGATGCTCCAAGCTGCTCCGACGAACTTGACAATATTCGGATGATCAAATTTCGAAACCATCTTGATCTCGTCAACAAAGTTTTGCACCCGTTCACGCGTCACCATATCCTCACGAAGTCGCTTCGAAGCAAGAAGTTGAGCGCTGCGGTAGCGGACAAGCCAAACAACACCAAACGCACCACTCCCGACCAACCTGATATCCTGGATATCCTCAACACTCACCTGGAGCGAGAGCAGTTCGGGATCGCGCCAAATCGACAAGTTGTCGTAATTGTCTCGAGTGGTGCGCACAGTGGGGTCTGTCATGATCATAGTCTCGGGTTTGCCTGCACTGCGTGCCTTCCGGCAATACGCGATTGCTCCGATGATGGCGAGCAAGACAACACCGCCAACGGTCACAGCCACTATCATCACCGTGTTGGACTTGGACTTGGACCCTCGTTCGTTATCGCTCGTAGCAGAACTTGTCGAGCTCGAGCTCACCATGCGGTCGCTGATGCACACCGTGAGCCCTTCGAAGGTGACCTGTGCAGACGCCTCACAGTTGACCTCCTCCTGAAAATCAGCTGCAGTCAGGTCAAAATCTGTGAGTCCCCTGAGAAAATTTACTTGATCTTCTGTAAATGTCGGTGTCTTCAAAGGGTTTCCTGCGAGGTACAGCGACGTCAACGACGTCATTGTAAAAATGACAGCGGGGACCTCGGTGAAGTTGTTCTTGTCGAGCTCACTAAGAAGTCGTTAGAGTACACCGCGAAAAACCAACAAACGTTAGGTACTCACTTCAAATAGCAAAAAGATAGTAGCACTTACAGAACAGCAAGGTTGGGGAAGTCACCCTTGAAGGATGCCATGGCATTTACCGATAGCCCACTTTAATAAACCACGCGTTATAAATCAACAACAGATTGAGGCATAGCAGCGATTTTACGCACAGGTTGATGAGCTTGGTGGAACTGATGGAGGAGTTCACTACCGTGATGTAATTCATCTTGAGATACCTGCGTAAGAAATCAAATCAAGAATAAGACGGGGACCCCGAACACGAAACGAAAGCGCTGTAGCGTAAATCGCCATACGTACAGCTGGGATATCGATGGTAGCGAAAGCAACTCCGTCGGAAACTCGTTAAGCAGCGTATTCGCGAGGTTCAGGTACGTGGTCGAGAACGGGAGGAGGTCCCGGACGGTGCCAATCTGCCCTTTCAGGTTAATGCAGAGCAGCGAAACCTGGGTTACTTGCGTCTGCGACGTCAGCAGATCGTCTGTGAGCTGCAGATTTACTACCTTGGACTTCAATGTGTAATCGAAATTGGTTCCTCCGGCCAGGACGCTATAGTGTCCGTCGCAAGAGGAGGTGGTCAGTCAACAATCGTGGATAACAAGTCCCTACAGTATTGTCCCGACACCTACACTGATTCTGTAGCGGACGGCAAGTCCAGAGTGTCGATCCGCGTGAGGATATTGTTACTCGCCCAGGCGTAGGTGCTCGTGTTGTCCGGGAGGTTCTGCAGAGTCGCGTCGTACGCGGAGTCTTCAGCTCTGGCCGCCAGTTCCTCCTCGCTCTGGTACGTGCCATAGGTGATGAAGAAGACGAAGAACGACAGATCCGCAGGCTCGTCACGGTAGATATTGTAGCACACGTAGCTGCACTCGCCCGCCGCGTCGGCCACGCAGCTGTTACAGGACGTGCTATCTGACGTGTTGTAGGCCAAACACGGCTGGTACGAGTCGCAAACGCCGCCGCAGGACGACGACAGCGTCGATCCCTCAGCATTGCAGGTTTGCGCTATCACTGGGGCAAGTTGCAGCGTGGCCAACAGCAGCACGAGCGACGCCCACACCCTCTGAGATTTCATGCTGGTCGATGGCGGTCGGTCGGTGCCGTGCGATCCAGGTCGCTCTCGCAGTAGTTGGGCCTTATCGGGCAATTCGGTTGTGAAGGTCTTCCGCAAAAGTGAACCTGCGGCCGTAGGTGTCCAGAACGGCACGGTTACCGCTGCATTTTGGTGTTTGAACAACAAGACTATTCAACGTGAACGTTCACTTTCCTTGGGTACACTCTTCTGGCTTCCTAGCTGAGTGCTCATGGCCTTCACGACGCTCCTATGGCAGATTTATTCATTTCAAGGCGTAAAGCTGCGAAAGCTTCCACTGACGGCGCCGCAGCTAAACATTTACTTAAATGCAGAGGCACGTTTCACGACGAGCCGGTCAGTTGAGTCGAATGCGACGGGCAGTTCTTCTTATATCGTCACAGACTCGATATTTTGGCGCTTCGCGTGGGGAACGTACGACGCGTGTTGGCGAAAATGGTATGCTGTGCATGTCAAGCACAAGGGATGGCTACTCGCTGGAGCGCCTGCAGATGCTGCACTACTTCCTCGACCGGCAAAAATCAAACGCCGCATCCATCATGCTCGTATCTGTCCCCTCTGCCGTGTCTCGCCATCGCATTGGTGACCGTCGGTCACTGACCGATGCTATGCCTCTTGATCCGCGTGCTAACGGCACGTTCTGGGCTCGGTCCTGGCTGATCATGGGTTCGTTCATGTTGGCCCTGTTGCAGTCACCCCTGCATAGCACCAATTCCAAAATGTCGTGTTGTCTCTACCTCCTATCGGCTGGGATTTCTGCAGTTTGCGTGGGCTTCTACTTCGCAGTGGCGCCAACGGTAGGATTTCCGGTCCCTTTTCGTACCTGATGCTCCATATGGCCAGGATCTCACTGGTCGTCGCAGGCCTATGGGTGGATGGGCCCAGCACGTCGAGCAAGTGAATTTGTGCAGCACCGACTAAAGCTTCACGCTGTCTTCATCTACACCACTTCGAGTCGAGACACGCAGATCAAAAGAGAAATGCTCTAGAGGATAGAGCGTGCTAACCCTGCTTCATCTGTTCCACAGGCACAGACTACAACGTTCACGTTCAGGTGGCTGGATAAATACTAGTAGTAATTGTTATTGTTTACAACGAACGAAACTTTGAGGGCGTTTGTTCAGTGAGCTGTTTGTAGCATATTCTACATTGTGAAGCAATCCACAAGCAGCACGCACAATGTCGTGGCCAATCTTAAAGTTCAACATTTCGATACGAAAGCAAGTTCTGGATAGAGCTGTGTATCCGCTGACGAAATCCATCACCGTGAGAGCGGCTATAGTGTTGGATCTGCACTGCAAGTGGAGACAAAAGAGTGTTGACTTCCCCGATATTGAAAGTGGTCACGAGTTGGAAAGCAACGTCAGTGCATCACGAGCTTTTGCGCCGTTTTGACAACTGGTAGCAAGCAACAAGGTCAATGGCAACTGCGCATCCGCATCAACTGCCATGAAGGCTTATTAAAACAACGGGTACACGACATCGAGACTGGCCGCTGTGGAGCCATAAGGGAATGTCGTCGGTTTTCCTGCCGTACGTTTTCACTCGTGCGATGAATCGGCCCGAGTGGGACCGATATTAAGGGCCCTGGGAAACCAAACACTTCTGACCAGTGCATAGTGTCCGATGGTCACTGCCGTCGTGTAAGCTATTATACCACGGAGGTAATAGATGGCAGTGAATGTATCTAGTGTGGATACACCATTTATGTAATTGGTGTGGTACTCGACACAGCACTCACTGCCTGTCATCCTCGAACGACACCGCCGAGAAGCTCCGTTAGCCGCCCCCAGCACCCGCCACGATGTTCATGCTCAAGAAGAAGAAACCACAGGTGGACACCAGCAAGCAGATGAAGGCGGTGGCCTGGGACCTGTCCAAGATCGCGCTCGTGTTCGTGGGTATCCGCGCCGCCTCCGTCTTCCTCAACCAGGAGAGCTAGAGAGTGAGAGAGAGAGAGAGAGAGAAGAAGAAGAAGAAGAAGAAGAAGTCAGGGCTTGGACGCCTCTTCGCCCCTTAACCGAGCGCGGCGACCTCAAGCAAGAAGTGATGGCTGCTGCGTCCTCTGAGGATGATAAATAGACGGATAGGACGACGCATATTTACAATGGACAGAGGCTTCCAGTTCGGACTACTCTACCAGTGAGTGAGTTGTATGCATGCATATATTCAGTCGTCGAGGGTCTCGGCTCCAAGCAATCTTCTATGATCAGTCTACTCTTCCTGCTCCTCTTCCTGCTCCTCTTGGTCGCCCATTTCCTCGTCCTCGTCCACCTGCGTGAACGACTCTAATGCGATGTTGCACTTCTCAGCAAGCACGTTGAGGGCCTCCAGCAGCAGTTCCTCGGGCTTGATCATGCCCACGGACTCGACGCTAAAGATGAAATGATCGCTCAGACGTCCGAGACGGATCTTCTCGTTCCAGCCAGGCTCACGGATGCAGTTCCGGCACATGGTACAGGCGCGCTGGTCCTTCACCACTGCAGTAGGGACGCCGTCCACGTCTTCAATGTCGAACAATCCAATCTCGCACTCCTCCACCAGGCGCTTCGCCTCGGCACCCACCACCTTCTCCATAAGCTCTACTTTGGGCATCAGGCGGTACGACGCCGTGGCCACGGGGGAGAACTTGGCGTGGTCCTTGCCCACGCCCTTGCGGCAATGGGCCTCCAGCGCGATACTCTGACCGGGCCGCAGCTTCGCAATCAAAATGTCTTCGTGCACGGGACGGATCGAGCCGAATCGCTCCTCCTGGTTGCCCTGCGGCACCCACTCGAGGTCGCGCGCATACACTGCAAAAAATAACAACAAATAATGCAGCGAGGCAAAACGATTAGCGCAACGCTCAACGCGGCAACAATAACTCCACAGACAGGCTCGACCGTACCGGAAGAGTGAATCGCCTTGGTCGGGTCCTTCGGGTGCTCGGGGTCAAACTTGCAGGTGACGTCGAGCTTGAAGACGATGGTGTTTTCGTCGGTGGCTTCGGCCTCCTCGTTGTCCGGGAAAGCCTGGAACTCGCGCGGGTCCACTTTGAGCGGCACGAGGCCAAGTCGGTGGGCCAGCACCTCGTCCTGGATGATGGACGAGTTGTTCCAGATGTACACGTGCTCAATGGCCATGGTGGGCACCTCGGCCAGCAGGATGCGGCGCAGCGCATTGGCGATGGCGGCGTCCACGCCGATGAGGTCGAACTCGATCTCGTCGTCCGTCAGGCTCTGAATCTTGACCTTTACCTGGCGCTTGGACTGCTCGACAAAGCTGTAGCTGCTCTCACTCTCCACATCGGGCTGTTCGTTGGTCGACGGCAGTTCACACGGTCAGACGCGATGTAGCACAACTATAAGAAGACGAGTGCTCACCTGGTGCGGGGCGTCTTGACCCACACGGATGACTTTAGAGGACTTGGCCATGGCTGTCTCTGTGCGTGTGTGATCTCTCTCGGCTACTGCTCCGACAACGTCTATTATCCAGCGACGGACCTATCGACCACGCAGCGAACAGACACAAAGCCGAAGCGATGACCAGCCATTCAAATCGTACTTAGTTTACGCGATACGGTACAATCTTGCTGATGGCTTGCTCCACGTGCTGGTGGTGCTGCCACATGAGCTCACATGCTGCTTCCTAACGCAACACTCGCTAGCATTCGTTCGTTTCTGTGTATATTTTTTTCAAGTTCTCAAGTCCTGCTGCTCACACGTCACCTCCTCCTCCTGTCAGGGTACCCACACGCCACTCCCGCCTTTATTTACTGTCTCGACGGTCGGTATCTCCGTGCATCGTGTGCACTGCCTGTCTGCCTCTTTCCTCTCGAGCTCACTCACTCAAGGAGGAGAGCATGAGAGGCTGCTCATTTGACAAACAAAAGGTCTCTGACGCATGCCTGCTGCTCTACCGCACCCTCGCGTCAACTCCTCCTCGTGGCCACGTGCGTCAATCGGAACCTCCAGCCTTACTTGGTGTAGGTGATTTTACGGGTCTTGAGCGGCGCCCATTTCAGGCGCTTGTAGTAGCCCGTCAGTGCGCACAGACCCAACAGGGCGATGGCCGTCTGCATACCCTGCTTCTTCCGCACGTCGTGCTCAGGCTCGGAGGCCCATGCGAGGAAGACCGACACGTCCTTAGCCATTTGCGAGGTCGTGCACGGCGTGCCGTCCTCGTACTCGATCTGGCCATCCTGCAGCTGACGCTCCATGGCAATGGCGCCGCCGCCGAAGTACGGGTTGTAGTACAGGCCAGCCAGCAGCTCCGTGCCCTCGGGAGGGTCCACGTAGCCCGTCAACAGCGCAAACAGGTAGTCGGCGCCGGCGTGGCGAGACTTGACCATCAGCGAAAGATCAGGCGGGATGGCGCCGTTGTTGGCAGCAGCGGCAGCCTCGTCGTTTGGGTACGGTCGGGGCAGCGGGTCCGACAGCTTGCCGGGGCGGTCGAACATCTCGCCCTCGTCATTGGGGCCGTCGACGACATCAATGTCGGCCGCAATAGCCTTCAGCTCCTCTTCCGTGTGGGTCACGCCCACCAGGTTGCGAAAGCAGATGCGGTCCAAGCTGTGGCAGGACGCGCACACCTCGCGGTAGACCTGGTAGCCGCGGCGCACGCTGGCGTAGTCGAACGAGGACAGCGGGCCCTGGTGGTCAAAGCCGTAGTGCAGCGCCTCAATTTGATCGCTGCTGAGGGCCGTAACGCCCGTCAGCACTGATCCACCCAACAGAGCACCGGCGCCCACCTACAGCAGCACAAACAAATCGTAAAAACAAGCGTTGATGTCAGAAATTGATCTATCATTTTGGTGGTCCAGTCCCCGGGGCCCAAGCTGCGCAACTGTGCTTTGCGGCTGCGCACGGCGGCAGCGGCACGGTCGCGAGCAGCCGGGGGAGGGGGGTCTCTGAGGTCGGCTGCGCACCTTGGCAGCGCGTTGCAGCAACTTGGCGCGGTTCATCATCGTGCTCAGCTAACTCTCAGGTAGCTCGGGAGCTTCCGTGTCTGTGTGCGTGTGAGGCTGCGGCGAGTCGCTCCAGTCCCCCTCAGTCTCAGCCGTACATCGTGCGGCCAAGCCGCGCCGACTAAAACCTCGGGCGAAAAACCTCGGGCAGTTTCCTTCCTAATATGTCGCCCCTCCCACAGCTCTGTTATTTCCCCCTGCAGCAACTGGGTCATTCCTTTATGTGGCCACACCGTTTTGGTGGTCCGCAGCTAAGGAACCAAATCTCTCGGTAGTCACGTGCTGCTTCTATGCTCAGGATCTTAAACCAGTAATGCACGGTAGTGTCGCTCCGTCTTGCGTTTTGAATGGCCCCATTCCCACAAGACGGAAGCGAAAATGGTAAGTCCACTGGGCGATCGCTCCCTCTGTGTGTGAAGAGGAAGGGGGTCGGTACCGAGAACCGTCGTAACCGAAGACTGATGGTACGCGTGGATCTGTGCTCTGGTTTGTAGTCGGCGCTCTTCAGCCTCCAGGGGCTGCTCACCGTCATCCTGCTCTTCATCTGCACCTGCACCTACGTCAAGATGAAGTTCCCCACGCTCTTCGACCGCGGACAGCTGCCGGGCAAGCACGAGGGCCTGGGTGGGCTTTGCTGGAAGGCCTCTCGTATCGGGGAGCGCAAGAGTCAATACGTGGCCGGCGCCCTCGCCGTCATGGCCGTGCACACGCTCTTCTTCTCGTAGGGACGGATGATAGGACGCCGCTTGCAGGGTCACCTGTACCACGCCACGCAGCCTAGCGTTGAGATTGCCCGATTGAAGCGAGTCGGCGTGGCTGCCGCGAGCAGCTATTGTTGGCGTAAATAGGAATGCCTCGTTCCTGGCAAGCAGCATTGATACGGCGACATAAAGCTTCACCTTTGTGTGTGCAGAGGCCAACCGAGTACTATCGGTAAACAAGGGATTGAAGATTCGTTGCAGATGGCTAAGTTTGTGCCTCCAATTCATCACCTCACGCGAGCATATTCTAAAGACGCTACGGGACAGATTGCATTCCGAATGTCGGGATTCTCTCGGCACCGTCGGGTGCGCGCACGACGCTCCTCCTCCTTTTGAGTTGAGTTCATCAAGAGAGGGCTTGACAGAAATGACAACCACGTCACCGAGTTCTTCAGGCCGACAAGAATCGCATTTAGTTCTTCTTGGGGGCAGCGCCACCGCTCGTGCCCATGCCCATGACCGTCTTGAACGTGTCGTAGATCCACCACTGAGCACCCGTCAGCGTACCGATCATTAGGATACGCGTGCCCAAACCCTTGGTGGCCAGGTTGACCAATCCAGTCTCGCTGGCAATCTGTCCGAAGCCCTTGCCCTTGTTCTCGGCCTTGCCCATGAGCGACACAACCGAGTCGGCCGGGTGCGACACAATGGCACAGATGACACCAGCCAGGTAACCCGAGGCGAAGGTGACCCCGAGCTGCGTGCTCTTGGGGTACGAGCTCTTGGGCTCCGTGAACACGTGCGTGTAGAAGGCTTCCACCACCTTCTCGAAGAAGAAGAACTTGGCCATCGTGTACGGGATCTGGCGCGACCACAGGGGCACGAGCGAGCCGAAGGGGAAGCGGGTCTCGGCCGAGTTGGCCTTCATGGCGGCCACAGCGGCGCCGAACTCGACGGGGAACGTGCCAGCGGGCGAGGTCTGCACCTTCACCTTGACCATCTCCATGGGGCAGAGGGCCATGTCAGCAAAGAACTCAGCCGAGGCGGAGCCAGCCAGGTAGATGGCGCCGCGGTACTTGTAGGCGTTCTCCTCGCCGGCCATCGTCGAGTACGTGTCCTTGAAGAACTCGTAGAAGCCGAATTTGCACATGCCCTGGGCCGAGTAGCCGATGGCCGTGGGGGCCCAGCCCTTGAACAGAGCGCCGGCGCCCTCCTCCGAAGCGATGGTCTTGAGGCCAGGCACCAGTCCGTTGTACTTGGCCGGGTTCACCTGCATGTTGCACTTGACCACGTCCAGCGGGGTGATGCCCGTGTGCGTGAGCCCGCACGAGAGAATGCCACCGATCATGCACTTTCCGTAGTAGGCGTTGTCGTGGATGGGGTCGTGCGAGAGGCGAGCATCCCACTTGGCGGCCGAGGTGGCCAGGACCGAGGCCGGGCGAGCCTTGGGGGCGGCGACTGACGGCACGGCCGGGTTCAGCGACGAGATCATGGGAAAGAAGGCGCTCATAGTAGAGAGGCGGCTGGGAGGTCGACGGGTGGATGGCGAATGACGCCAAATTCGGGAGGCCCGGCGTGAGATCTGAGGCTGAGGAGGCGCGTGGCCAAGCAGTTTCAAACTTGTTTATTTCAGCGGTCAAACAGTTTAATACAGAATTGTTGCTCGAACGCGAGACCTAAGTACCGATAGTATGGGCCACGCCGCGGAGGTCGTACGAGCCCAAGACGGCGAAAGTGTCTATCAAGAGCAGTGCAGCGTAAATGTATCGCTTAGTGCTTCTTGGGGGCAGCGCCACCGCTCGTGCCCATGCCCATTGTCGTCTTGAACGTATCGTAGATCCACCATTGAGCTCCTGTCAGCGTACCGATCATAATGATACGCGTGCCCAGACCCTTGGTGGCCAGGTTCCCCATGCCCGTCTCGCTAACAATCTGACCGAAGCCTTTGCCCTTGTTGGTAGGCTTGCCCATGAGGGAGACAACCGAGTCGGCCGGGTGCGACACAATGGCGCAAATGATACCAGCCAGGTAGCCCGAAGCGAAGGTGACCCCGAGCTGCGTGCTCTTGGGGTACGAGTCCTTGGGCTCCGTGAACACGTGCGTGTAGAAGGCCTCCACCACCTTCTCGAAGAAGAAGAACTTGGCCATCGTGTACGGGATCTGGCGCGACCACAGGGGCGCCAGCGAGCCGAAGGGGAACCGAGTCTCCGGGTTTGCCTTCATGGCAGCCATGGCTGGAGACAGCTTCACAGGGAACGTGCCAGCGGGCGAGGTCTGCACCTTCACCTTGATCATCTCCATGGGGCACAACAGGATGTCGGCGAAGAACTCAGCCGAGGCCGAGCCGGCCAGGTAGATGGCGCCACGGTACTTGTAGGCGTTCTCCTCACCGGCCATCGTCGAATACATGTCCTTGAACACGTCGTAGAAGCCGAACTTGCACATGCCCTGCATCGAGTAACCGATGGCCGTAGGGGCCCAGCCCTTGTACAGAGCACCGATGCCCTCCTCTGAGGCGATGGTCTTCAAGCCGGACAGCAAACTGTTGTACTTGGCCGGGTTCACCTGCATGTTGCACTTGACCACATCTAGAGGAGTGATGCCTGTGTGCGTGAGCCCGCACGAGAGGATGCCGCCGACCATGCACTTGCCATAGAACGCGTTGTCGTGAACGGGGTCGTGCGAGAAGCGAGCGTCCCACTTGGCAGCCGAGGTGGCAAGGACGGAAGGACGCGCCGCGGTAGACGTCTGCTTCGGCATGGCGGCCGGGTTGAGAGTCGAGATCACAGGGAAGAATGCGCTCATTGTTGCGGAAAACGAGAGTTATTGGGGTGTGGCGTCCACGGACAAAAGTCGAATGGCCTGGAAACGCGCGCAGCCCGCCGCATTGTCGAATCCGATCGAGCGGCAGGCACCTCGAGTGGCACCCGGGACCTCTAGCGTTTTATCCAACAAAACACGTCACACGTCACACATGGTGACCTGCCCTCGCTGCAGCAACTTTAAGGCAACAATGATTACGCGCCGCTGTGCTGCTTGTAGGTCCTGAGCCGACGATGTTCCGGCTCAAAGCACCCTGCAAGATCTCCAACTTGGAGTCCAGGCACCATTAAACTTGGCAAGTTGGGATGAAGTGTCTTTGACACCCGCTAGGCACAAGGAGCTTGCTTGTTTCTCTCGCTGCTGCGCAACGAACCGGTCCTTCTGGATCGCCGCCGAACCGGTAGCAAAGGGTGTTCATGATATTCCGCCCTGCAGATCGAAGCTACATGTAGCTGTGTTACATGTAACGGACATTAGGGCCTAATTTAGGCACCATGCCCTGCCGGGGTGTCTCCGCTGAGAAAATGTTATTGGCATTCCTGCGCAGTGTCCAGGACTGAGTATTACGGGTTCAGGCGCTCATCGCTCATTTGGCAGCTCCAAGCACTCCGTTGGGTGTGCATAAGGCCTTATAGATCGGCTCGCCGTCCATGCCAACTTCCGGCGGAGTCTTCATCGCAACAAGGCGCTTACGTATGTTTTAAAACAGCGTTTTATAAACTGGGTGTTTTTACCGCAAGGGCAAAGTTGTCGAGATCACGACTCGAGATCAGGATCAAGGTTTTTAGTCTGCCTGCAGACAGCACGCATACCTGCAGACTCTGCGTCGGTGCTCGTCGCGTTACAAATGGAAGCAGAATACTGTACATGGAGATCGCGCAGCATGGAGGGCGCAAAGCTTCGTACTTCGAGCCGATGCGGGCGACGTGTGCACGTCGTGGCGGGAACGATGATGGGTACTGCTCGAGGTCGCCGCAAAAAATGATCTTGCTGGCTGCAGGCTTGAAGGCGTAAGTTGCTGCAAGCTGGTGGTGGTCCTACTGGATCAGCATGTGGTTTCGCGGCGATGCTATTTGGGGAGGCGCGTCAATAACGGCGAGAAAGGTCTGCCAAGGCGAAACTTCTCTTCTCGTCGGCGCTCAGTATTGGCAGGGGGTACTAGCTATTACGCCTTTGCGTTGATCTTCAAGAGCAAGCATGGCCCGCACGCAGCAGAGGTGTGTAATCGTCCAGCGAGTGTGGCTGCTGCTCGCTTGGGCAATGGCGATGTCCCCGACAAGCACAGCCGTGCAGACCAACGTATCGAGCATTTGCTCGCCGTCCGATCCGGTGCCGCTCGTCGTGAAAGGAACGATCACGTATGTCTGCGTCAACGTGAACAACCAATATCGCACGATTTTCACGCCCGTTGCCGACAAGTTCACCGTGCTGCGCATCAGCGACTGTGAGTGCCTCCTGCAGCTAGCTCTGTACGATGGTGCTTTACACTTGACCACTAACCCACGCTTGGTTGGCATTGCTTTGCAAATGTTTCGCAGCCTGGAATGATACTCGTATTGGTGCGAACCCCTTGGGGGCGTTCCTTACCGTGTCGAGTCTCAAGTATCGCACGAACTACAAGCTATACTCTTCAGCCTCGACAGGCCGCATCTCTCCGTACATGACCGCTATCATATCTGTAAAGAAGGGCGTCGTGCAAGGCGTGAGCTGGGACGAAGGCTGTTACTTCTGCACTGCGGAGATGTGTGACTATAATCTCTTCTCGAAGCCCGAGGAATCGGCTACAGGGCGTCTAAGCGGCCAAGGCAAAACGTGCTACGCTCCTGCCGACAGCTGCGCAGGCTATTCGTCCAACTCATCTGATGCGAGGGTCAATGTTGGGGATAGTAGCACTTCTGGATCGAACTCCACTAGCAGCAGCACAAACACAACTGCGCAATGCGATATCACGATCTACGTGGGCTGGACTGGCACAGACAAGAATGGAGACTACCTTGGCAGTGCTTCGCTGCGAATGTCCCAGTTCTCGAAATACTCCATCGGCTCATTCTTCTCGAACATTGGCGCCAGTCTGTCCAAGTTGTCCCCGACCAGCCGCAGCGAAGCTTCAAGTTAGGCTCCACAAAATATAAGACTTCAGCAGTTCGTGTTGCTCATGTTTGAAGTGCACACTTTCAAATTATGTGTGTGTGTTCTATTTGGGCCGGCATGCGTGTCGTGCTTCGACTTCAGCGTTGACGCCTAACGGTAGTCGTGGATCTGACGGTCGCAGCTGTCCTTCTCCAGCACAGCGTCCAGGTTGTCCCACCAGTGCGGCAACAGGTTCGAGCCGATGAGATGGAACCACGGTGACAGCTTGCGCGTGGAATCGTTGAGGAGCGCCGGCAGGTTTTCGGGAGCAATGAACTCGACCTGCTCCACCTCGTTTTTGTTCACGTTGTCCAGGGACACCTCGCCGCGGGCAAACAGGATGTGGTCCATCTCGTACTCCGTCCAGTTGGCGTCAGACGCAGCCTACGCTCGAGAGCAGCATGGGAGAGCATTGGGCACGTTGAGCTATTCCTATCGAAGAGGAACGCCAAGCTACTGCGTACCTTGTACATGACGGTGGACACGTAAGACAAATCATCAATCGCAAACGTGGAGGTAGGGATGCCAAGCTCGTGCTCCAACTTGCGGATGGCAGCACGCTTCACGCCGACGCCGTCTTCCAGCTCACCCTCGGTGAAAAGCGGGTGGCTGCAGAATCAAAGATCAATCACGGCAAGTCAGAATGTTTCGTCAGGTAGAGCAGTAATGCAGCAGCACGTTACCTGCAGCACGTGTTGGCCCAAAAGCTCGGAAACGTGATCTTCTCGCTCGCGCGCTTTTGGATCAGTAGCTCGTTCTTCGAGTTGAAGACGAAGACGCTAAAGGCGCGGTGAAGCACGCCGTCGTGGATGTGAGCTGTCCAAATCAATGCAGCAGCCACACAACTCCGTCAGTCTAGTCGCCCTGGCATAACTGTTGCAACTTCGCGCCCTACCGTCTTTCTTGCTGATGGGGCCCACCACGTTGTCCTGCTCGTCCACCTGCACGATCTGCTCCTTCATGAACTGCAGCTGCTCTGCGTCGGCACCAGCCGTGAGCTCCTCGAATGTCACGCGACCCGCCGTGCCGAAGGCCGCCGCGCCGCTGCGCACCGCCGCTCCAACCAGTGCGCCGCCCGCGCGCGCATTTGCCAGCACCATGTTGTTGCGCTGCAAGTGACCACTCCGATTGACAACTGGGAGTACCTCCGGCAAAAGGGTTTTCAACCAACCAACGGCGTTTTCTGTCGTCACCAGGGATAGCAGCAGTGCGATGGGGGCAATGATGACCAGCTGAGGCCAAGGCGTCTCGATAGGAATATTATAGAGATAGCGTTATGCAGGACGCCAGCCTCCGCCACACGTCCTAGCGACGAAGAGGAGGCCCAGCTACGTCGTAACTTCCTAATCCCAGTCTAGCTTCGCCGCCGCGCACGATGTCAAGCAAAGGGGAGCGTGGACTTCGAAGTCGCCAGCCAGCCAGCGCTACTAGCACTTGGCACGGCGACCTATTTGTCCGTCGCCTTGTCGTTCGGTGGTGCTTCTTCGTCTGGGTCTTTGAGCTCTAACGCCTCCTTGGCTCGGAAAATCTTGGACTGCAGGTAGAAGGAGCCGCCTTTGGCCGGGTCGTTAGCCTCGAAGTACCTTGTGAACTGCTTCTGAATTTCCTCCGACGACGGCGCCGGGCCGCTCGTGGGGAGGTTGAGGATCTCGCGCGCCTGCTGCTTGGGCATTTGGTTCTTGCGCACCACCGTCTTGGCTGCCATAGCGCCGGCGTTGCCCGAGCGAGCGTTGTGCACGGCCTGCTGGTAGGCCTGCACGAAGGCCTTGGACACGATGCCCGCGCCCATGACCACCACCTGCGCGACGATTCTGCCCAGAGGTCCGGACATGTCTGCTTGTAGCTGCTGCTCTTGCTGGTGCTGTGGCTGCTGCCTGCTTGCGCGGTTCTTGTAGCTCTGTCCTCTGGTTCAGAGGAAGCAATGGATCGTACTTACGCGGATACGCAGTGAAACTCGCAAGCGCATACCAAACCTTCTAGAACGCATACCGTGGGTAAAAGTACCGTGTTCAGCGCATTTAGTGCAGGTTGAAGGTCGCAGGCAAGTCGCCCAGCGTGGCGTCGAGGAACTCAGACAGCGTCAGCTTGCGCAGGAGCTGCTGCTCTTCGCTCTCGCCCTCCAGCACGGACCACAGCTTGGCCGTGAGGTGCTCCGTGCCCCCGATGCGCTGCAGCTCCGCCGTGATCTCGTCCGCTGCGCGCAAATCGACACGCCATTTTCAGTTCGCCAATGACCATCACGAAAGATCTGCTGCCGTTTGACGTCCCGCTTCGTCGAGGAGCACTCACCGGAGACGGTCTGACTGCTGTCCGTGTCACAGAGCAGGAACTGGATGAGGTAGTAGAGCTGGTTGAGTTCCAGGCCATGCGAGTCCAACAGCGTGCGGATGTAGCAGCCCTTGAACTCCTCCCAGCTCACGCTGCCGTCCAGGTCGTCGTCGACCTCCCAGATCATCCACTGCACCTCGCCCTGCACAGCGGCAGCGTCAGGCAGCGCCTGCTACGTCCAAGCGCGGCTATCAGGCTTACCTTCTTGGGCACTCGGTTCAGGCTCCGAATGCACGAGCTCAGGTCCGCCGCGGTGATGAACCCAGACGTATCGATGCTGCTCGCGATGACCCCCCTCTGCAGTTCCTTGATCTCGCTGCGGAGCTCTTGCATGGTCGGCGCGGCGCTGCTGGTCGCGCCGACGCCCCGCGGGCCGTTTGGTTCCATGTCGTCGGCGAGCTCGGTAACCAGGACTGTGTTGTCCTCGGTCGGCGAAATCGGTGGGGGGAGGCGCCACGTGGTCAGCTCGGTCGTCTTCCTCACGATGCGTGCCTTGCGGTCGTGCTGGCGCAGAAAGCAAAACACCCGCAGCAGCT
The DNA here is from genome assembly GCA_019155715.1 of Phytophthora pseudosyringae. Taxonomy (NCBI): domain Eukaryota; phylum Oomycota; class Peronosporomycetes; order Peronosporales; family Peronosporaceae; genus Phytophthora; species Phytophthora pseudosyringae. Next base: position 28,811 of record JAGDFM010000366.1, read on the forward strand.
TGGCCGCGCTGTCGGGTGGCAGCACCAGCTCGTCCATTGTGGGCGTGGCGCGTTTATTTCGGCGACGGCCCCAAAGAAACCGATCTTCGCGTGCCAAGCCGGATGATCAGACACCATGATTTGTATCGCTGGCAGCAAAGCCTTGCTGGCCTCGCTTCTCCGAGAAGTTCTCGCGCCTGCAATCGCACGCGCCAGGCAGGCTGTTGCAGGGCGTGCTTGAGCTGCAACGAACTCGACTAAAGCGGCGTCCTGTCGTCACAGGTGTCGCAGACTTTGCTTCGAGGGTGTACATGTATTTAATGAGGACGGTGCCAGCAGTGCTGGATCAGCCCCAGGGTGTATGAGAGGAGTGAGGTGGCGGCGGCAGACTCGGCCCGGTATCGTACATGTAGTCGCGGCAAAGCGCTTCAAGCCACGCTGCTTTTTGTATGGACTTTTGTATGGATCAACTTGATTATCAAGTGCCCCTTTGAAATGGCTCTTGCGCGAGAGACGAGCCTAGCTTGCGCCGCGCGTTCCTCGAAGTTGCACACGAATGGGGACCGCAGCGCACGGGACGGGGCGGACGACCCATTTTTTAAGCGCGCCATCTGCTCGAAGCACCCAAAGGTTTCACGATGTTTGTTTGGTGGTAAAATCGGCAGTGCTAAGATCTACACTCGAAAAATCGCCCCAAATGTCGCGGGACCCTGAGTGGTTTTCCTATCTATATTAAGTTGACGTCAGACCAAACAACGTAGGACTGCTTCCAACACCTATTGTCTGCAACTTCTCTTTTTCAGAGCTGTTAATATCTTGGTCAAAATAATTCTACAGTTTTTCTCTGGCGTTCACACACGCAACTACTCGCATCTCCCTACACTTCGTTCCCTTCCCCGGGTTCTCAGCCATGACTGAAGTACCTCCTCGTCTATTTAACTCCGCCGCGGTCTCTCTCCCCATGTCACTCCCTGATACCGACAGTCTCGATTTCCCAGCATTGCCTTCAATGTTGGGTTGGGCGGTCTTCCACGAACGTCGGTGGCTGAAGGTGACGACCCAGCCTCGATGCCTGGTTCTTCTAATGCTGTCCGGGTGCATTCGCCTGAGGGGCCTTCCTAACCGGGATTGCGATTCCAACCCCTCCTCTAAGTAGAGGATACGACAAGCAGCTCTCCAAACACTTTCGAAGTTTTGTTGATTGTAAAATTAATACAACTATTTATTATCTAGCCACCTACATCTGATCGTGTACTTTGTGCCTGTGAAGAAGCTTTTATTGTCGTCTAGGCAATTAGTCACAATCTACGAATCAACGTGCTGAATCAATGACTGCAGTACGTAAATCATACAAAACTGTTTTGGCAATATTGCACCACCAAAGAGCAGCATTGCCTCTGAAGCGAGATGGGGGCGTCGATTAAATGCCGTCAAGAACATAATGAATGAAAGCAGCTAGAACGAGCCATAAACCAATACGCTGTAAAAGCTGTTCGCCAGATCGTTCAGGCTACCTGGACGGTGCACTGTAGGAAATGTTAGCAGCGAAGCAAAACAAATATCACAAATACTTTAGGCTACCATAGACGATTGGAATCATCACTTTCGTGTACTCGACGAGGAGAAGAAATTCAATTCGACGTGGGGGGGGGGGGGGGGGAAAAAAAACCAAAAGAACAAAA